>JALBCR010001595.1:0-232334 GCA_030710515.1 Abscondita cerata | reverse complement strand
GGACGTGCAATTATTGAAACTTTATGTTTGCCAATAACAATGCCAAGAGTGTAATGGAATATCAGAATTACTCGTAGTTTACCAAATAACAAAGAATTTTTAATATGCATACATGTTTAGATGTAACCGAAGTAGCAAATTATTTGCATAACACAATAACATGAGTCACAGAAGTCATGGCATACTCTAACAGGCTGAATTCGTTAAAAGAAGAAGCACAAGGGAACATATTCTAAATATCAGACTACTGCATAGAAAAAGGACGTAAATTCAAAAATCTATATTTACATGTTTCTACTTAATTTTGTAACATACTGGAAACTTTAATTTACGAAAAAAAATTATTCTATATGAAAGGTTCTGCATGTTTAAAATAGAATCATCACATATTAAACTTTTTCAGTCGTATACGAGGTTTGACAAAAATTATTAGGTTGATACAGAAGTAAAGTACCTTTATTTGTAACAATATCAAAAACTGTAATTATGAAAAGCTCCCCGGTATAAAAAACTATGTTTTAATATGTAATTACATTTTCTACTTTAAAAATTTTTTTACATATTTTACTAAAATTATATTGATACCGAACATTGATCATTTTGATTTATTATAAACATGACGACTGATCTGTAACATATTAAAAAAATTATTTATAAAAAAAACTAATTAATAGTTCATTAAAATAAAAATATGTCAACGAAATCATTTAACATATCTGCCGCCTCTGTCAATACAGTTACATTTACATTGTTATTGTAGACAAAAAATATTTTTTTGTTTAATTAGATGAAATTTTATATTTGATCGTAGTTTTTAGTTTTGATCAACTTTTTTCAATAATTTTGATATTGTCAAATATAAAAGTACTTTACTCTTCATATTTTTTGACAATCCTGGTATACGACTGCAAAAATTTAATGTCTGGTTACTGTATTTTAGATATTAAAATATACAAACTTTTTAAAAAAATAACTTTTTGCGTAAAATTAATAATAAAAAGTTTTTCACATGTTTCCAATTTAAGTAGACACATTGCATATGTTTATCGTTTACAGGAAGGCCTTATTTGTAGTATAATTTGGGATAAACTATGGTCAATACTAAGTGAAATGGAAATTTCCAAACATCTCATCCCCGCTACTTTACAATACGTATGGGAAATGCATTATGAGAAGAGCCTTACAGAACTGGAACAAAGGAATCAAAATTAGAGGAGATAAATGATAAAGATGAACCTGGGACAAATCATAGGAAGAATTGATGAACACAGTCGATTGTGTGGACTAGAAATCAACCAAAACAAAACAAAAACAATCATTTATTTATTTATTTATTCTTATGGTACATTTTAAATATTGTATTGTAATGTAAGTGTTATGTATGGTGCCCCAAAAGATCAGTATAAACCTGTATAGGGTGGTGATGAAACCGTGTGCAATAGTGGATTGGTTTAAGAAAACCACTAAAACCTAAACATGCAAAAAAAATAATAATAATCGACAGGAAAACATTAACAGACCAGACATAAATAAAATAGAACAATATCAAGTAGCCAAACAATTTATCAATTTAGGAGCACTAACGTTACGCCACTAAAATAGTTAGTAATTTTGCATAGTGATATCAAAACTGGCGCTACTTTGATGTCTTTTTTCAGCTTCATCGGCTGTGTTAAAGGTTTTCATTATTTCTTTAAATTTTTTTTATAATGTAACGTTCTCGTAAATGTTGCATGTGTAGGTTATGATGCTTCTGAACATAATTAAATTGTTGTTGGATCGATAAGATCAAAATAACTCGGCAATACATTATATTGGAAGACCGAGAGGCCCTTTGGTCCATTATCGTATAGTAATTCGTAGGTGAAATTCAAGGATTTGGGAAACTTGTATAGTTGGCTGGTTCAAGTTGGAGGTCGTCCGTGGCTCCTAAATTAGGAAAACTATTGTAATTTGGAATTATCCAAATAGTACGTCGCACAGTAAGTTGCTTTTGTATTATTAGTTTGCTTTGTATCGCGTGACTTTTTGCATTTAAATTGTTATATTTTTGAAAAGGAAAAAAGAAAATCTTTGGTCGCATTTAATGAACTTAATTGTTTATTAAAAATCGATAGTTATTTAGGAACTTCAATTAAATTGATTATTGAAAATCGGAAGAATTTTTTTTACATTTATAAATTTTATTGTAAAATGTGTAAATATTTGGTGAAACATTATTTTGATTTTGTAAACAACAACAAGAAATCTGTACAAAACATGGAAAGATAAACCCATTACAATTAATTCAAAAAAGAAAATCATAAAAAAAAAAAAAAAAAAAAAAAAAAAAAAAAAAAAAAAAAAAAAAAAAAAAAAAACAACAAAAAAAAAAAAAAACAAAAAAAAAAAAAAAAAAAAAAAAAAAAAAAAAAAAAAAAAAAAAAAACAAACACTCAAACTAAAAAAAAAAAAAAAAAAAAAAAAAAAAAACAATTCAAAAACACCAAAAAGCACAAAAAAAGACTTCTGCTCAAATTTTATTAGCTTAAATTTTTTTCGTTCTCCTCATAGCATTTTTTTGTATATCACAAGATATGTGTAAAAGTTCACGTTAGTTTGTTATTAAATATTATACCAAGAATGTTAGATAGGGCAGGAATCTAATGACACGGTCTTTTATGAACAGTAATGACGTCTCTTCAGCAAATATCAGCCTAGACTTTCTCCATTCCTTATAACATTTTATTTGTCAAGAATCCCTGTAGCATGAGTATTACCACTCCTATAATTTTACCCAATGACATACAATTTCAAAGTTATCTACATACAGATTTATGGACAATATATTTAGAGGCAGGTGCCTTTTCAACGAGTCAAACGAGTAAAGCTCAGAACAAACCCTTGTTGTACGCCGTTTTGCAAGACACAAGAGAAAGATAAATAGTTCCCTACTCTCACCCGAAATCGGTGGTGCATTATGAATATAAATGATGTAACAAATTTTAGCATTTAATCCTGATGTCGCAACTGTGTTCTTCCGTATTTTGACATCTGATTCTTAAACGCATTCTGCATATGGTTTTTCAGTAATATATGATAATTTAAAATAGACCAAACTAATAGATTGTTCTCTTCTAGGAACCATTGCAAAAAATTATTTATTATCCTTTCTAGCAGATTTCGTGGAAAAGGTGTGATCTTTGGATTCTTTGACGGTAGGCACACCAACGGCTTCTTTACGTTTACGTCAGAGATGTTTCAACACATCATTAGAGACAGTGTTTGGACCTGCAGAAGATAACTTTAAGACATTTAAAACTTCATTAAGTTCCTGAAAAGAGAAAGGTAAGTTGTAATCATAAACTGCTTTAGAATAAGGTCTAGGTTTGTGTCTCTTTTCTGTTTAGTATCAACAAAGGTTGGATTGTAGTTCATTGACACTTTCAAAATGTCACCTATTTTTAAAGTACCAAGCAAAATAAATGGCAACGGGAGTTGCTCAACGGCAGGACATGTAGATTTTTCAAATTTGGTTTGGAAAGTATATACCACATTCCGTTTCTTTAATCAGCAGGATGAGTTTAACAGCGGCTACTAGTAGTGTAATGTTTAGTGTTATCTGACGATATACAACGCGATTTTTGGATGGACAGTAACCTCAGTTAGCCTTGTCATTAACATCACAATCTCTTCTAGGACTCAAATAAGTGTCTTGCAAATATAAAGACAGTGGCTGATGTTTTTAAAATATTATTTTTATATAACAACATTTGTTGACACGTCATCAACAATTCCATTATTTTATTTTGATAAGTGATGCGAATTTAGGTTGTCATGTGTCTTGAGCAAAACATACTAGTACAGGGTAATCTATTAGCTCACCAAAAAACTTTGAGAGAAGTAACATCTAATGTAATTTTGAGAAAAAAATTGTATATAAACATATGTCCGATTTCACTTACTTAAGGAATTTGAGGACTTCAAAGTTTTCTGCATACAAAGCGAATTTACCTAATAGCAGCCATTTTAAATTTAATTTTGTTAAATTCAAATTCTTTGGATTTCTATTTATGGGGGCATATTGAACAAATGCTGTATTATGAGCAAATTAACACACAACAACTCAGTTTGTTTCATTTGGGTAAAAAAAATCTTTAGTTCACTGCTATAAAGCCTGCATTTGAACTTTTTCATTGGCGGCATGGAAATTAATTAAAACAACTTAAATGTAATAATGTAGCCTAAAGTCTATAAAAGTTTGTAAAGCACGGATTTAGACGCAGTGGTACCATACATCTTGAGCATGCAGTTTTGGTCCTTTTTTTAAGTTTGCTGTTGCTACATAGCTATAGGTTTGTGTTTTATTTGGCATATGAGTCCTCATATCTTCTAGTTTTACTTCGTCCGAAACTTGTGTTTTGTTGGCTAAGAGATTTATCCTAAAGGCTAATTGAACCCTGCTAATTTTGTTTTTTAATTTATGCACATTAGAATATGAGCATTGATTATTGCCATGTCAATAAATTAATATAAAATCCTACGCCACAATTTTATACATCTTCGCCCAATTTTATACCTTTCTCGCAGTTGGTCAAGCCTATCAACCCTTCGAACGATTTCGTTGTATTGGGCTACGACTATAGGGCAGGAAACGTTGGTTCGGGAACCATTTTTGGTTTTTGTTTCACGTACGTTGTGTCTCGAGGTGAGAAGCATGAGGACGAAAAGTTAATGAGATTTTTTATTCATCTATTTAACGATAGCAACGTTTACTTTTGTTGCAAAGATAAACTCTCCTTGGTTTAGTTTTGTTTACTTATACACGCTGTCAAGTCTTTCTGATTTATCCGTACTGTTCCTACAGAATAAATTTGGTCTCTTATAAGAGGCCCTATGACTGAGTAAGTAGTGAAAAACTTGTCAAAAACGACTAAACAATTTTTATTTTCAAGACCATAAGTCAGTTTTGTCACTACTTTTTCTCCAAGTAGTTTAATTTTATCACCAGTATTATAGTTGTCTGTGTAATATATAACAAGTATATACATATCCATTTTTAGAATCCGCTAAACATTAAAATTTATAGCTCCATTTGGTAGGTGAGCTTATATTGTTTTATTCCGGATCGGCCTTTGAAACCGATCATTGATTTGCCTACTGCTAGAAAGAACGGAGTTGACAAGTAAAATGTGTGTCGTACGACAACTCGTGTAATAAGGACACGTATAAATAGTACAAACTAAGTAATTCCTGTTGGTATTTTTGTTGTTTTGTTGGCATATTTATACGTGTCTCCATTACACGAGATATCGTAAGACACACATTTCACTTATGTTCATTGTTCTACGAGAGTTTAAAAGACCAACCGCTTTTTTGTACAGTTGTATATCACAATTAAGTATACACTACTGATGAGCTCATACTAAGAGCGAAATGCGCATCAGGTGCTTTTTCGTGCGTGTATGTTACTGTACAAAAAATACTTGGCTTTATCGATTCGAGTTTGTTATTCCATTCGAAGTTATAGTTTAGATAACAATTTGCATTTAATCATTCAATCGTCGTTACAGTTATGAGAGAAAGATATATGTAAGCAGTCGAACAAAGGTCTGCTGTACTATTATCGTTTAGGTACAGATTTTCCATAAGCTTTTTATACCGTTTCAAAGACATAATTTGAACTATGCCGGGTTCACCCACAAGAGGGTAATTATACAGTTGTAGCATCTCATGTATTTCCATAAGTACTAATACAAGAAAAAGGGCAATTTTTTTCTACAATATTTGTATCTGCCCAATTTCTCGCGAAACGGACAGCTTTGTTCTTTTTTTTCTCAAGTTTCAAATTGTATCTTGACTTGCATATATGTTGGTTTGATTAACGATGAGTTGAAAATTGTTATCGTCAAAAATCTTTGAAAATAACCTATTTCTTTATCGCAATGACAAAACTTGTAAGTAGATTTTGGCATTTTATTAAATTTGATAGCAAGGTCGTCAAATATTTTGTATCTTGACTCTATAGTATAAAGTTATCACATGAAAGTGATTCTTGAAGAGCAGGTTCTTCTTTCTGCTGTTTATGATCAAACTAATCTTCTTCATTAGGTATAGCAGTTTCTGGGACAATAAAACCTTAGTCAGGAAGATTGACGTTGTGGCAATGGTAGGACAAGCTATATTCTCCAGAAAGAAATGCTTTATACCTCTATAGGTAAGGTTAGACAATGCAGATAAAGACAGATTATGATCATCAAGATTTTCAAATTCTTCATTACCGGGTAAACCATAGAAAAACTCAAGTGCGACCTGAGTCTGTTTTGGATTAGTCATATCCCACTTCTTTTCCATTGTCTTAAGAATCAAATTCAAACTGATAAAATAGGCAGTATATTAGTCTAGACAAAAAATAGGAAAAACATTTAGGTTAGCAAAAAAATGTGTTTATTAGGTATTGAGACCAGGGATTCCCACAAGGAAAAGTGTATTTTCCGCATACGTGGGAAAACTACGTTATTGACAATGATATTCAATAGCATGCAAAACTCAAAATATATATATATATATATATGATTTGTAAAAGCAACTCCTTATTGCTTACCTTTTCTGGCCAGAATAATTTTTTACCGATAAAAACACTGGTCGTTGAGAGCTGAAACTAGTAAATAAAACTTTCTCTTTTAACTATTAGGAGGTAAAAAAAACATAGAGAAACAAGTCAATCTAAATTGTAGTTTTATTGTTTCAATGATAAATAAAATACTCATCTTTAAAAGTGGGAAGAATTTGCTTTTTGAATTATCAATTATACCGTGTGTCCTACCAAACAGTTGACATAGGCGTTTCTTATCTTAAATTCAGAATTAATGCACATCTTTTTCTGGCACAATTTGGGCACAAAGCAGCAAAGTATTTTATTAAATAGATAAATGAGAACAAATTAATGTGGTAATGTAATGACTTACGTCAAAACTACGGGTTCGAATTCAATTGCGCTACCTTTTTCATTAATAAAATTATTATCGATGTTATTATTAATACAATTTTAATGTGTTTAATTTATTTTTAAAATGTTGAATTCACTATAAAAATTGTATTACCATATCAATAATAAGGTTTATAGAAGAAAAAAACAGCATGTTCAAACGTAATTGTCAAGAAAATTTTATTTAAATTATAATAATTAAACTTAGTTATTCTGAGGATCGTTTATTTAAGATGTAACGTATAATTTCACCGCCATCCGGGCAACACTCTTTCATCGGAGGCGTCGTAGGTTAGAGAACATATATGGTACTCGAAATTAAAATGCCCAAAATGTGCGAATGTACAAAAATTCATGTAACATAAACTCTCCCTCAGCAAAAGGTGAAGTTCGGTAATAAACGAGAGAAGCACTCGTAGCTGCACAACACAGACAGTCAAAGAAGACACAGCTGAAATCTGAAAAAAAAACACTACTCGAAGTCTAATAACGTTCGCTGAACAGACCAAAAGTCACTTTTGTAGAATGATGTTCCTCGAGAAAACGGGTAATCAGTAGTAAAATCGCCCAAAAGCAGAATGCACAAAGCGGAAATCTCTAACGAGCATATTGCTCGCTAATTTTTACATCTTGGCTTTGAAACAAGTGGCACTCCTTAATTATTTACTTCGGCATTAATTAGCATTTCAATTTCGTTTGCCATATACGATTTCTATTCTACGCCTCCGATGAAAGAGAGTAACCCGGCAAGCGGCGATCGCTAAATCTTAAATAAACAAACATCGGAATAAATAAGTTCAATTATTATAATTTAAATAAAATTTTGGCAGCCAACGTGGTGTCATCTACCGGTACATAAAAGAAACTTAATCTGCGACAGAAACTACGCGCCCAAAATTCGCAAAGATGCAATAATTCAAGTAACAAGCAATTGCAATCGAATCTTGGTTAGGTAGCGCAAAATATTACTAGGCGAAAAATTAATTTAATGAAAATTCGTTGATAATTAAAAATTTACAAAATAACCCAAAAAATAACTTGTTTTGCTGATATTTTAGTAAAATAAACTTTTAAATACTCATTATTATCCCATCAATTTGTTCTAATTTATATATTCAAGATATGTTGTTAAATCATACATTTTATATTTATTTACTTTATTTGTTAAATGTATAATATTTTTAGATATAGATGCAATTGTAGCAGTTTCTGCTTTAAGGAACTATTTAATATTAAAGTAAATGAAACTTTCTGGTTCAAGTAGGTATGAAGCACATGCTGCTATCATGATACACTAGCACTAGAGATTAAAAGCTTCTCAAAATTCATTGTTGGTAAAGTTTATTCGTAATGTAAATAAACAAAATAACAAAAAAATAAATACGTAACTTAATGCATAATCCCAACAAACACTTTCCTAAAGAAGAAGGTACGCGAATAATATTAAAAACAAAAAGCTTCGTTCCAGCTGCCATAAGCTTGATGTTTTAATACAAGTCTCTCTTCCAATTAAAATTTTGTTTCAAATAAGATGTTAGGTAAAGAAATTTTAAATATTATTGCAAAGTAATTTTATTTTATTTACGTTTACATTTGACTGAGCTTTTTAAATTATGCAACAGCTTGATTCGGAATTACAGTAGATTTATTAATATTCGTTTTTCATGTTATTGCAATAATATACATCAAGGAAAGTAATTACTTTGCAAGCACGAAGGTTTTAAAAGGGCCTTTCATCCCAGTTATTTATGAATTCGTTTTGTATTGTACCGGTAAATATTGAATTCGTAACGTTTTAGAGTACTTAACCGAAGAGTGTTCTGTTTTAAATTTGATAGCTAAATATTTAATTTCTTTACGTACCCTTCGTTTGGAGATTTTTAATACTTAACGGATCTTTTAGTGTCTCACAAATATTTCAACTTTTTAATTAAAATTTTATTGAATTAAGGTGTTTAAATAGTAATAATGATCAAGTATTGCATCTGCTTTTATGTTGAATGTTGTGAGTTGTCCAGAAGTAAATAAAAAATGATATTTGTTTAAAAAAACGATAAACATAATTTGCTGTTTATAACATTCAATTACTTTTAAAACCTTCATGACTTTTAATAATAAACTGTTTAATTACTGTTTTAAATTATATTTTTTTTTATAATAAAAAAAAAAATTATAATATAGTTTTTCTTTATTTTTTGTTTATATACAAAAACAAGTCATAATATTTACGACTATACAAGGTGATTGATCTCGTCTTAATCATTCGACTGATACAAGAGAATTATTAATATTTGGATTTTAAAATATAGGTGATAAGGTTTCCGACCGAATGGCTCTCTATCTAAAATAATTAAGACCTTTGCTACGTTTTTTGGCCTTATATGGTAGTATGCAGTAACACAGCTTAAACCGAGCTTAAACTTAAACGATAGCTTAAGTCACTTAGTTTAGTTAGTCTACGAGTTAGTTTCAAGTTTAGCAAAACCTGACGCGCAATTTAGAAACTGCGGTTAAAAATTTAGCTTTTGCAAACAGTAGATCAACAAACCTACAGTTACAACATTAATATGTATACTATAAAGTTGGTGCTAAAATGTGAAATATGAGTTTATGTATAAACACAACTTAAGTTGAAACCGTGGAAAATTATTTGTGATGATGGTCATGGAAAGGACCACTTGTAGTAAATTTACTTACATAACTTGCGAAACTTAACATCTTGTAGAAAATTAAATAAATAAACATCACTACTCACTCCCTTTAATTTTTTACAATAAACTTTTTAACAGTTATTTTTTTTACTATCATGCTCTTTCTTTCTACGACTTTCCTCATCCATTCTATCCCACCATAGTAACGTCTCTTCACTTTTTTTTATTCTTACTTCTTTGCACCTCTCTAACAAACGTTCCACGTCTTTCCAGTCTTTACCCTACACATTCTGCACATTCTTTCTTAACCCGTTCTCCAAAGCTTATTCACAATTTCTTCATTTCCTAATCTAAACCTGACTATCATCGTCTTCTAATCCCTGCTCTACCCTCTATTCAATACCTTAAAATTCTGTTTATTATTAAATCTTTGTATTTAAATCATTATACCTTGCTTAACAAATTCTTGTTTTATTTTTTGGATTTGGTTATATTTGTCTCTTATTACTACATCTTAATCCATCTTTTTTCCTTTACTTTTAGTATCTTAAATTTGTATCTTTTTTCTGTATTTTACTTTTTTGTGGATCTATCTCTTTCCAATATCCTACTTTCAATTATTTCTTCCAGTCTCAATGTTCTTTCTTTCTGTTCGAATATATTTTTAGTTTTACATGTTTTCTATTGGATATTTTTCTTGTTTTCTTTCCAACTTTTCCCATTACTTACACTTTTGCATCTCTGCCCCGTACATTATCACGGTTTAAATTAGTTTATCAATCAATCACAAATGTCCTTTCACCAATTCTTTATACTGGTGGTTATTACATTTTATTTATTTGTTTTTTTACATAAATTAGTCAAATGATTGAAAACAATTTCATAAATTACATTGATAATTATAATTTGTCTTTTACACAACTAAACTTTTTCCTCCCTCCATCACCCATTTTCTATTCCCCATCATTTCTTTCTCTCCTTCTCCTCCTTCTCCCAGCACCACTCTTTGTTCTCTTTCTTCTCTCCTAATTTCTTCACACTCCTTCATAATATGCGGTAAATTTTCCCAGTCTTTTCCACACAGTCTACATCGCCTTCTTTCATCCTCCTACCAATATTTATTTAAATTTTTCTCATTTATTCATTTATATACCTTGGTCTTCTGTTTGTAATCAACTCTATATATCCTTCGTTGTGTTTTCTTTCTCTTATTTTAGCTCTCCTTTCTTGTATTTGTACGTCCTTGTGTCTTTTTACTATATCCCTTAGTATATTAATTCCTTCTTCCCTTTTTACCATTTCTTCTCTTGCATACCCACTTCTTTCATAATATTTTTTCTATCTTTCTGCCTGAAATTTCTTCACTTCTCTCCAACATTCCTTCAATATTTCTTTGTCCTTCCTTTTAGTTATTCCTTCCTCATATTTCATTGCTATTATCTCTGTGTCTTCCCTAATGCTTTCTAACTTTACTTTGTCTCCTACAATGTAGCCTGGCGTCTCTCTATCTAACCCCAATGTCCATCTCCAATATTTTTCTTGTATTTTTTCCAATTTTTCCACTCCCTCCAACTCCATAATTCTGTCCCGTACACTATTACACTATTCACTAACTTTTCAAATAACCACCTTCTTATTTACTCTAAACACTCTTTCTCCTAATTCCCACACTTGCCCTATTATTTTATTTCTCATTTTTGCCCATTTCTCAATATGCTTTTCACCCTAATTGTTATTTGTTATTTTACACCATAAATATCTCATTTCTGTTACATTTTATATTTCTTTTTCTCTATATTTCTCTTTCTCTTTTCCTCCTCTTCTTTTTTGAAACATTACTAAGCTTGTCTTATCCACATTTGTTCTTAAATATTTTCCTTCTATATAGTTTTTACGACGTTTATTGTTCGCCGCATCTCATTTTTATCCCTCGTTAATACCACTATATCTTCAGCATATGCCAACGCCCAGACTTTAACCCTTCCTATTACCAATCTTCCTATTTGTTGTTTTTCATAGCTTTTTTGTAGATCTACTATATACAATGAAAATAGACTCGGGCTTAAAGAACACCCCTGTCTTAGACCTTTTTCCTCTTGAGAGGAGAATCTTAGTTTTTCTGCAGTATGGGAGAAGAACAAGAATGTCTAGGACAATTTGCAATTTAAAGCTGCGCCGAAAAAAAACCGCATTTGATTGATTAGTTCAAGCCACTTTTGAAGTGTACGATTTATCACTATACTGCTGCTGCTGCTAAGCCCCAAAAAAAAAGTCACTATTTTCATAGTAATATGTTAAGAGCAAAAATTGACTAGTTAAATTTTTAGGCAGATTTTAAATTGTTACTACGATATTTTAGAGAAATATGTCAAATTGCCACGGGTAAGGTTATGTCTGTCATGAAAACACTTGATGCATAATTCTTTTATAGTTTTTTCTTCTTCTTGGTAATTACTTTTGAGGCTATTCTACTAGGTACGTGATAGGTATTGTTTAACGTAATCACCAAAATCGCGGGGGTGTTTTTTTATTATTTGGATGCTTTGAATTTGCATTGTTTTGGAGATGTCAGTTACGAGTAACTAGCCGCTAAAGCTTTAATATTAATCCACCGCAGAAGTTATCTTACAAGTTTGCATTTAACACCAATTCCAACAAGTGAGTATGCTAAACACGTGCTCTTTAAACAAACATCAAAATAATTGTTTTACATTTAAAGTTTCTTTAGTGGACTAGCTGATCGTGTCCCTACTTTCCGAAGACCAATCTTATAACTTGTTATAATGAGAGTTGTGCTCTGGCTTTCTATTTTTAGTTCCTAATTATTGTAATTTGAATAATTAAAGATACGACAATTAATTGTATCCACGACGCTCCGACTTTGAGCTAGAATTCACTTCGTGCATTTGACTTTTTTCTTTCACTTAAGATACTTTAATTTATTTTAATTATAGTATTTCTACTAATAATAAATAGCTATGAGCTGGCTGAATGAATATTTTTTTCACTATCTACTTTAAATTGATATTTATATTAATTATATGTTAATAAAAAAGTTCATCACACACACTATTGAAGTATATAACTAGATGCGACTAAATTTTGTATCAATTAGTTTAATTAATTATCTTTTATTTGTTAAAACAAACACGTATTCCGGAATTCGACCATGCCGAAATGGTAACCGTAGTTGATAACGTTTTGCCACCTATTTGGAAATTTTATATTTATGTGTATAGTTTGCACATAAAGCGTGCATTTCCATTGCATATTAAGATTTTGAAAAAGCAAGATAACACAATTCAAATATATGCATAAAATACTGGTTAAGTAAAAAAATATTGTCTTAATCACTTAATTGGTTAACCCATTTTATAATACACATAAATCATAGCAAACAAACGCAAAGGAACCATTTACATATGAAAGCACCGAATATCTACAAACAAAATCCTTAGTTTGAATATCAAACGTCACCCACACAAATAAAGTTGAACTGGTGCGGAAAATCGGTGACGTATTGGATTACTTACACATATGTAAATGTAGGTTATTATTAGATCAAGTTAAACTGTATTTGTTTATTCTGTCGAATACTTCTCATAAAAGCAAAATTTTATAATATCAAATAGAATTTTCTGTTCTACTGTTTCTTTATGATTGAACTTGGGTATTTTTCTGTTAATTAACTACATTACATTTGTAAAACAACGATCCCTACATGTAGCACAAATGTTAGTTGTTAGAAGTTTCAACTTGGTTACAGACAGATGTAAATTGTTTTATAATTAGGTTTCAAAGTAGATGTTAAAGCGCAGATGTGCAATATACGAGTGTGCAATAGAGGAGCAACAGGAAACTTTTCTCAAAATTGTTATGTTGCAATAAAATAGAATTACGGAATATGAGATTAAAGGTCAAAATAAATTATTTATTGCTTAAATTTGCTCAAAAACAAATCTCCCTCCCACCGACAACAATTTAACTTTATTCGAGTTTCAAATATTATGTTATTTACAAGATCAACCTGAACAAATTATTAGATACTGGAAGAATTTTCTAAAATAAAATATTTTTAATTTTTAGCATATGTATCGAAATTAAGAAAAAATACTAGCATTACACCGTCTGACGCTATTGTTCGCAAATTTACCAAAAAATTTTGGCTATGATTTATGTGTATCAAAATATAATTTCCGTATAAAAAGAATGAATTAAACAAAAATTTTTGAAAGGTAACCTAAAAAAATAGCAACGAGGAAGAAAACTTACAGGAACACATTAAGTAGGTACAGTCAGGAATTGAATGAAATGTGCAAATTAATACCAAAATTGTTATGATAAAAATATTAAAAGAATTGCATTAAAGAAGTAGTCAGTTTTAACTCAATTTCCATTTTCTTAGGTGAATGTGTACGAACGCTTAATATAGAAATTCTCTTTGTTCTTATTAGTGAAAAATACGTATACCAACAACAGTTCACATTTATTTATATTTACTAAATAGACTATGTTTATAATCTTGTTTTTTATTTGAAAGCGTAAAATATGTGTTGAACATAATTCGAGCAGTAAACATTTTTACTCTTTCGCAATAACACAAGACTCCCCGTAAAATCAAAAATGTCGTTTATGCTTTCCAACAATTCTTGATTTCTTGGTGTATAAATATTTTTCTTCGCAACTTTTAAATTATCAAATATTCTAAAATCTTAATTTTCATCACGGTCTTATAGTTCAGGCTTCAGTGAATGCTTTTCAATACAAATTTAGATGATTATTATGCTTTGTTGATGTATATTGCAATAATCAATGTTTTAGTCAGAATTATATGTTATTGCTGATCATTATTATTATTATTATTATTATGATTATTATTATTGTTATTATTTTTTAATTATTTAAGGAAGCATCATCTACTAAGATTATTAGCTCCCATCTACGGTATTGAAGTAGTATTATAATGTAGGTAGGCACAGTCTAGATACGAGGCGTGTTTAAAAGTAAGTACCGTTTTGCAATAAAAAAAATAAAATAAATATTTTTCAACAAAATTTTTAATTGAAAGACTATACTTTACTTTTCTACATAATTTTCACTAATATTAAAGCACTTATCGTATCGTGGGACCAGCTTTTGTATTCCATCGTCAAAGAAGGACGCCGCCTGCGTTCGGACACAATTTTATAAAGAACACTTATTGAGACAGCACGAAACTGTTCAGATAAGGACGAAATCGTGAATCGTCTAATCTCTTTCACTTTAGACTCCACTTTTTGAATCAAGTCATCGGTAATGACTAAAGGTCGGCCATTTTGTTCTTCATCATGAATGTTTGTGCGGCCATCTTTAAATGCCCTAACCCTTTCCTCACCATTCCATCACTCATAATGCTTTTACCATAAACGTCACTGATTTGGCGATGAATGTCAGCTAATTTAAAGCCTTTAGCGCTGAGAAAACGTATTACAGCACTCACTTCAGAGTCAGCGGGATTCTCAATAGTCGGCGGCATTTTACAATCACACAAACAGATGTAGACTTGAACGGAAGATTCCGTAATGGCGTCCGTGGCTTCCCAACAGATGTAGCTACACGACGCGCATGCGCTAAACCGAGACTACAGCGCTGCGGCGGCAAAAATTGAAAACGGTACTTACTTTAAAAACACGCCTTGTATTTTTGTACATATTAATGGGTTTTAGGAATGTCAGTGTATTTTGTATTCTTTGTAGGTTAGATAAGATTTATTTACTTTCTGGCTTTATATCGTACAGTCTGCGTTGGACATTGAACTGGGAACAATCACAAAGTCTGTGAGTAACGGTAAAATTTATATTACACATATAGCATTTAAGCCAATTCTCCTTTTTCAGCAGGTGCTGGTGTGTAATGTATGGCCGATGCTCAACCTGTGGGTAATCACTGTTTCTTGCCTGCGGAGTTTAAGTACAAGATAAGCAGATCTCACGTCTGGTTTTTAACGCGGTGAGTTGAGTATTAGTTCTAGACCATCGTTCTTGCCAATTATCTATAATCTGGTTCTTGATAGTATGTTTAAGGTATTTTCGTTTCATAGACTTTACATCTACTACTAGTTGTGTCGTTGCACAGCGGGTAGCTTTATTAGCATCTTCATTACCCATCACACCTATGTATCTTGGAGTCCATATAAATGTTATTTGACATTTATCTTGTACAAGAGTGTCCTGTTTTCGACACTTTTGCAGGGTATCTCCCGTTATTATTGCAGTTCGAGTTTTGGGGTTTTCCCGAACCTGTGTCACTTTTTAAAACAAACGATGGCGCAGACAGATTTATCATCGCTCTCTTCGTTTTGAAATACAGAGTGAAGTTGAAAAAGAGTGTGCATTTTCAGACACCTCTGTAATTCAGGTATCTGATAAGTTATCGACTAGGTAAAAACCGGATTTTACACAGTTTTTATGCAGAATTCAGTGACGTGCTTAGTTTTTTCTAGGTGTCTCCATTTTTGAGAAAGTTACTAAAGTTAGGATTTTAAATAGACCCTGTATGTCAATTTGTATTTACATTCCATCATTAAGAGCTTTCCAGAAATGTATAATAGTCGGCACTTTGTTCTCAATCGAAAGGTTAGATCTCCTTTTTAAATAAGCCTAGAAACTAAAAGCCAAACAGATTTATTTTTTATTAAACTTATAGTAAAACCAATAACCAATAACGCGTATATATGTTTATAGGTGTTGTTCAAAATGGTTGCCCATTTTCTCTAATGCAAAATTGGCACTTTTGCAAAGATTTTGTTCAAGGCATTTAAAATTATATATATATATATATATATATATATATATATATACGCGTTATTGGTTATTGAACCATTGGTTTTTACTATAAGTTTAATAAAAATAAATTTGTTTGGCTTTTAGTTTCTAGTGCTTATTTAAAAAAAAGCTAGATTCTAACCTTCGATTGAACAAAGTGCCAACTATTATACATTTCTGGAAAGCTGCTCATGAGTGGAATGTAAATACAATTGATACAGGGTGTCCCATTTAAAAATCGTAACTTTGGTAACTTTCAAAAATGGGGACACCTAGAAAAAAACTAAATCACTGGATTCTGCATAAAAATGTAAGATTTCTTTTACCTGGTTGATAACTTATTAGATACCTGAATTACAGAGGGTGTCTGAAAATGCACACTTTTCAACTTCACTCTGTATTTCAAAAACGAAGAGGGCGATGATAAATCTGTCTGCGCCATCGTTTGTTTTACAAAAGTGACACAGGTTTGCGAAACCCCAAAACTCGAACTGCAATAATAACGGAGATACCCTGCAAAGTGTCGAAAACAGGACAATTCTGTACAAGATAAATGTCAAATAACATTTATATGGAATGAAATTGATTTTTGTGTAACTATAATGCTTAAAGTTCGTTACAAAATTAAAATAGTTTAACCTTATAAGACAATTTTTGCAAAAGAAAAATCACTTGAAGAGTTTTTATCTTATTCGATATTATGTTTATAATCGTTATTTAATTTATTTAACACTGTAACATCTTCTTTTTGAAACTATTAAAAAATTTGAAAAAATGTTAATCTTTTTATACGAATTTATATCAAGTAAGGTATTTCAAGACGGTAATCTTAAAACATAGATTATTGAATTCTATTTTTAAACATTCATCGTGATTTCAAGAAGATGTGTCCAAGTATTGAGCGTTAGTCTAACTATCGAAGTGGGCAATGTGTCCAGGTTGGGTGTTGTGTCTAAATAAAAAGTGAACAATATGTCCAAGTTGGGTTTTTCTAGAGATTACTCAGAAGAACATTAATTAAGAAATATAAAAAGGAACAGCGTTATGTCGAACTGGTCCAGTTGTTTCATAGAATTAGTAGTTTCATTTAAAAATTAAATTAAATACGTTTGAATACAGTTCATTATTGTAACTATTTTTCTAGCAAGCGAATAAACGATTTATGATTATATTTAACTAAATAAATCTTATTTAATCTAGGTAAAATTATAAAACATAGAGGGTATGTTCAATATAAATATATTTTAACTTAACCTGTTGTAAATTTTCAGCTTTGAACTAATTTAGAAAAACTTGTCTTATACTCTGACACAGTTTATTATTATAAACCTTTTAAAAAAATCTAGATATAATTATAAAGTTAGAGAGTATATTGAAAGTTGGGTTAATAATTTTGAATATAGACACACCGAGTTTTTTTAATAGATGTAACGTACAATCATCACAATTCCAAGTTACCTTAGAAAACATTCCATTAACAATTTCAGAAAGTATAATTGTCTTAGGTGTTTTGGTGGACAACAACATCTATAATAAATTAAACTCTTCTTATTATGCTATTTGTAACTTGAAAGACAAGTTTCATCTATCCAACCTCGTGTGCATGTATGATGGTCTAGTAAATTCTGTTCTAAATTACTGTATACTAATATTTGAGCCAACGCTAGAAATGTGAATAAAGTTTTAATTTGTCAAAAAAAATAATAAAAAAATTTTTGGTTTTAAACAAACTGATTCTTGTAGAAAATACTTTATTATCGGTAGAACACTCCAGTTTAACTTTGTTCAATCAGTTACCAGATTCAATAAAAAATGAAACAGATAAAACATTTTCCAAAGTAATCAAGAAGATCTTGCAGATGAATTGTTTTATTCATCTGTATTTGTGAGATGAAAAATGAATTTTTAATCTTTAAAAGAGTTAGTAGTTTCATTTACAAATCAAATACTTGTTAATAATTAAAAATTTTTTTTTGTTAGGCAATCATTTAAAACAGACTTTGCATATTAAATGAATTTTGTAAACATTTTCAACGAACTTCGTTCGTTTATGAAATCCATTTGTCGTCCGTGCGTCCCTGTGTGCGTCCGTCCGAGGCCTTTCTAATGGTCGGACATCATTGTGTGATACATCAATCGATTCAGCTTGTCCAAAGCTTAAGTTTTGATGTGCATTAAAATCGGGCAATAGGGACGCCGAGCCCACGGATATTCATATTTGGATAATACGAAGTTCGTTGCTTGTTAAAAATAAAGTTTTTCTTTTTACCTGATTAATTTTTAAGACCTCATTTAAAACAGACTTTTGTAAACAAGATAAGTTAATTTCACAAATTGTATTTAGAGTTGATACTTATTAATTCAGAAGTTACACAACTAACTACTGATTAAAATCGGTTAGTGTGCAAAAGAGAATAAAATATTTGGTCATTTAAGTTTTGATTTGCAAAAGGCAATTTTTTCTCTCACGAGTTTAAAATATGTTTGTTGTTTTTACTTCATACTTTGCTTTTAACTTGCATGTAGTTTTAGTTAACACTTTTTATAATTTACCGAACTAACATATGGTAAAAATTTTGTTTCATTTTGAAAGACAATCGCAAACTTATGTTCATCCTCTGCAGGTTGTGTGGAGAGATGAATTTTTAATCTTTAAGAGAATCAGTAGTTTCATATAAAAAAAAACAAATACGTTTGTTAATAGTTAAAAATTTGTTTGTTAGGTAATCATTTACAAATAAATTTTTGTAAACATTTTACAATAAAGTTTTTAATTGATTATCTTGTGCAAATGCGTTGGTTACCTGTAAACATATTACGTATTTTGAATGATTGCATTTTTGTTTTTTTTTAACAATCGCCTTAATTGAGTGACGGAAAAGTTGTTTTTAACTTTCATACAATAGAGATATTCCGTAAACAAATCCATTAGTGGGTTTGTATACCTATATAATCAGCTTGAAATATTGTTTTAAGTGTAGATCTTTCCACATCATTAAAATTGGTATGTCTATCGAAAATCGAAAGGGGTGAGTATTATTATTAATTTTAATCTTTTAAAAATGAATTGTTTTCAATTCACGTATTTTTAATGAATAGTTCTCAACTTTTTGAGTATTAAATTTTGTTGTTAAATTGATTCTTGTTAATACTTTTAAAATGTTTGTGGTTTATTTTTATTTCAAATTACAGATGCTGGAGATGAATAACTGGTCGTCAATATAAGAAAACTCTACGTTTGCAGAAAGAAAATTTTTGGTGACACCGTCGTATACGTAGATAACTTTCGAGCTGGTAAACGAATGCTAGATGTGGTGTGTCATTCATAGATGGAACTCTGAAGTTGTAATGTTTCATATTTTTGTAAAATAATTTTATATTGTGTGTGAAACAGAGAGAGAAATAAAATTTATTTCCTGCTTTCTTTATTCTTCCAATTAAAAAACATATGTTATTGGTACTTGTAAATGTGATTGTGTAACAGAGATACAAAATAAAATGTATCCTCCTTGTTGTTTTTTTTATTTTCCTAACACATACATCACCTTGATAGTGTATTAAAACGTTAATGGTTCGAACCTAAAGTGTTAAAGTTTTTTTAATCAAATGTAAATTCAAAACTATATGTTAAATACGTGGTGGTGTAAAAAACGTTAATGGTTCGAACCCTAATGTGTTTTTTTTAATCAAATGTAAATTCAAAACTACTTGTTAAATACGTGGTGGTGTATCAAACGTTAATGGTTCAAACCTCAGTATGTTAAAACTTTTTTAATCAAATGTAAATTCAAAACTATATGTTAAAGCCGTGGTTAATGTAATTAATAAAGAAAATGTTGGTTTGACAGCCATATTGAATCGCTTTAGGTAATTGTTTTTCGTGTTTGTGTTCTAGTTTATAAGTATGAGAAGGAAAAATGTACATGTTTTTATCCTTTTTCATCTTGTTTATTAAATGTTTTAATCATACGTCATACAAAAATGGTGCTACGTGAGTGTTATTTTTGTTTGTGAATTAGTTTATAATGAATAACAGTGATAAATATATGTTTTTATCCTTTTCATCTTGTTTATTAAATGTTTTAATTATACGTCATACAAAATGGCGCTACGTGAGTGTTATTTTTGTTTATGAATTAGTTTATAATGAATAACAGTGATAAATATATGTTTTTATCCTTTTTCATCTTGTTTGTTAAATGTTTATCCTTATTCATCTTTTTAATTAACCTTATCAATCTTTTTTAATTAACAGGTCTTCTCATCTTAACCTACATTTTACAGCATCATACATCATTAATTCATCTTAATCAACCTTTACAGCTATATACAAACTTCAAACTCTATCTTTCAATTGTCGCCGTAGCCTGAGTGGTTAAAGCCTTGGCTCGGTAATGCAATGGTTGCAAGTTCGAATCTCAACCAAGTTTTTTAAAATACATAAAAAACTTTAGGACGCCATAACAAACACCAAACATCCGCCATGAAGGAGTGCCATGTTGGAAATTCAAATCGACCGCCAAACCACCGCCATGATGGAAATCAACTTCAACAACAACAGCCTAATGAGGTGAGAGGCCGTATTTTCCATTGACGTCTTCAAAAACAAAAACAAGTAATTAAATAGAATGCCTGCGTCAACAGCCTGTTGACAACAACAGCCTAATGAGGTGAGAGGGCCTAATTAGAAAACTGCCTGATGAGGTGAGGGGTAGGTGAGAGGTTGCTAACCTAATTAGGCAAATTGCCGTTCACTTTACTAATTAGGGTCCAAAGTCCAAGCTGTCCCCCTTCTACTTTCCATGTTATCCCAAATGATTCCTACCCTTATAATCATCATTATCCGGTTACCTTGGTGAGTAAAATAGATAAATTATCATTTACGCTAATACGCAACAGTGCTTGTATCTTCTGAGTTATAAGATCCATGGTATAAATATCTCTCAAACCTAACAGAATATTTATCGAGTCTGTGACTACGACACATCTCCCAGCATTTACATATTAAACAGTAGATGTTCTTGTTCAGCGTCCACAAATGAGATATATTATTTTCCAAGAAGAGACAGCCGACACCCTGTTCAGTTTAGGAACCGTCTGTATAATGAATGTTTGCTCTCGATATTTGTAGCAGAGTTCATTAAAAGCCTGGTGGTATGACTTTCTGGCAGATGTTGTAGATTAAGTATTATATGTATATCGGGCATTGTCCACGGCGGTATTTCGTTGGACCCTCTATTAATTAATTTAGGGATATAAATATCTAGCAAGCTTCATACATTAACGAAAACGTACACCACTAGGTCGGGTTATAGTCGATCTCAGCGAATATTCGTTTGAGCCTTGAACAGACATCTATAGTTTGAATAATTGGGGTGTGCCCTGTATCCCAAAAATTTTATTGTATGCAGGAATTGAAATTTCTATAAGGTAAGAGGAGCTTGTTTCTTTTTGTCAGTGAAGGTGATATCCGGTCTGTTACATGCTAAGGCCTTGTCAGATTGAATTGTTTTGTCCCAGTATATTTCATAGTTCTTATTTTCAAAAACACTAAAATGAGTGTATTGATAATAGGGTGTATGATTATCCAGTAAAGAGCACTTTAGTGCGATTTCTTGATGAATTATTTTGTCTGCAGTTTTGTGTCTGTCTAGGTATTTGTTTAGGACAAGATTGTTGCATCCATTGGTTATGTGTTCTATTGTTTCCCTGTGAGAGTCACATCTTCTGCATTTGTCACCTGTAACCGTTGGATCTTTTATAATGTGTTTGCTATATGCTATAGTTTTTATAACTTTGTCTTGTATTATTATTATTATTATTATTATTATCCAGATTTCACATAAGATTTCTTATGGCATAAAGTTTACCTGGGGTAATCCTTTGGCGATTTGATGAACTCTGCTGTTATAGAACCTTTCGGATGAAGAGGGTGAATTTTAACAAGACTGTCTTCTTCAAGCTTAGGAGATTATGCTTTCTTGGAATTTCTTACACTTTGTGGGAGTTGAGCTCTGTCGCTTTGATGGCCACTGGGATGACATTAGTTTTTATGTTTTACGTTCTCTCCATTTCAATTTGGAGTCCGTAATGATTGAGTTTTTTTCTCTGTCTCTTTTAGTACTATATTGTAGTCGGATGAGATAGCAACAAAAGGCATTGTTTTTGGTTTATTTATTTTTAAGACAAGATCTGGTTTGTTTGCTTTTATAGTGGGTCAGATTGAATTTAGGCGTCCCACAGCATGGTAATTTTGCTATTGTTCACAACTGGATTTGGTTTATGTTAGTACCATCAGTCTGTTACCTTAATGCCTAAGTGCCTACAAACGCTCCAATGAAAGAGGACTGTGACTGCATTGTGTCAATCTAGATACTATTTTTTAGCACCACAGAGCAACCTCATACTAAGTGGTGGATAGTTTTGTTTTCCATTTTTAGCCTTCTTATAGTTTCTGGCGAATGCCTGTTTCTAGAAGGCTATTATCAGTGTCGCGGTTTCGATTTTTAAGTTCGGATGTGTCATTCACTTCCAGATTAGATCTCGGTCTATTGTCTCTTTTTTGTTTCGTTCAGTAGCTGTCAGTGCATTGCTTTGTCTTGCTATTTCGCTTTTCGTTTGGTTCTATATTTCTGTTTTATTTTCTCTTTCAATCTCTTTGTTGGATATCTCTGTGTTTGCAGATTCCGAAGTATTTGTAGACCTCGTGTTGTTCTAATACCTAGCAGAGTTGTCGTTCTTTATCAGCTTTAGTTAATGCACGAGTTCTACTCGTTTGAGATCGTCTACATATGAAAGGTGTCTAATTCGTTTTACAGATATATCCGGTACTGGTTTTTCATAAGATAGCATTCAGGGAGAACAAGGCTATGCATCCATGTCGTCATTGCTTTGGTTAGTAACCTGAGTAGTGTTGATATTGTTTTTTGATGTTGAGGGCTTCTATTAGCCAGTATGCTTTTCTGTAGTTGATCCATGCTAATGAAAGGTTCTTTGAAAAGATTCGGCAATCTTTGTGTATCATTTGGCTTGTTAAAGGTGTTTTTTACAACCGTATCTATTTTCACGTATCCTTTCTGTTCTTTGGAAAATGGTTGATTTTCTTTCAGATGTGTGTATAGTCTTTCTGATATTATGATTGTTAAGATTTTGTATCCACTGTTCATGCATGTTATGAATCTGTAATTTTTAGCTTCCGCAGTGTTTTGATTCTTAGAGATTAGGTTCTAGTTAGCCAAGGTGGTATATTTTTTTTTCTCGTTCAATAGGTCTTTGAATGCGTTTTTAAATAAACGTGTGTGGCTGTTGCTTTGTTCATCCAGAACTATTTTTATATCGTCCCATTTCATTCGCTCTATTTGTGGTATTTTATTGTATACTTCTTGAATTTATTCTGCATTTTTGTGATGAGTTGTATTTGTTTCCCACACGTTTTTTCAGTACTGTCCGGTTTTTTTTGATGGTATCGTTTTGATTTTATGTTGTTCCTCAATACAGTGTTATAGAACTTTTCAGCGCTGTCTGCGAATATTTTGTTGTGGTTGAATTACGCACCTTTGACTTCAGTCGTTCCATTATCCTGGTCTAATCTTTCTCGTTTAGATTTTGCATTTTCATAAAACGCCTTCTCATTTTCAATCATCTCTTTATTTAGACCAAATTTAAGTGTTTCTTGTAGGCGTGAGACGTCTAAGTAGTTTTTCAATCTATTATTTTATTTTTTTCCTCTGGTGTGCCTCTTTGGTGCTTTTCTGAACTTCTTTATGAGGGTTCAGAGTATCTTGATTGTGTATGCAGTTGCATACAGCAGTTTGTTGAGATTTGTTAGTGTTTGGTATCGGTTCAGATTTTCTTCGATGATTTGCATGATTGCTGCGTTACCCGCTGAATTCAATGTGCTGCTTTTGTTGTTATCAATGATTTTTCTTAGGTGTGTTCTTTGAATTTTGTTATGGTTGTTTTGGTTTTTTTGTATGTTTTGACGTATATGTGCGGTCAGCTCTTCCATTGCTTGCTCTGAATCTGTTTTGTTGATACCAAGTTTTTCTTCTGTAGGATTTTCTTATTTTGTTTCGTTGTTTACAAGCAATTCTTCTGTAGGAATTTGTACTAATTGTGATGGTTCGATTGATGTGGTCTTCAAGTGTTCATTCTCTTCTTGGTTTTGTTCACTGTGTTCTTTGACGTTGCTTTAATATAGTTCCTTCTTTACCGCTTATATAATTTCTTCAAGTGTAAATTAAGGGTTCTTTTGTTTCTATACCTTGAATATTTTTTTGAGGTTTGTTGTTCCACATTGTTTTTGTGGTGTATAAGTGGCACCACGCTATTTCTTTGTATTCATCTGCCGACCACTTTATTCTTTCTTTCAATCTTCCCTTTTTTTATTGAATTAAGTATATTCGTTTTTATCTTCACTCGCTCTTTTTTTGGCTTCTGGTAGTTTTTGCTTCTATTTGTTTCTTGCTTATAAGTCGTTTCTTTTGTTGATGTTTAACACTATTTCTTATTTTGTCCAGCTATTTCTTAGTCACTGTTTTTCTAATTGACTATGAATCTTCGCTGAGTTAAAGAGTGTTTGGATTTATGTTGTCTCTTGCTTTTGGATTACTTTTCTCCCATGTTTAAAAGGTTTCATGAATGTCTGTTAAACATGTTTTTGGCGCGGTATGTTGGTGTGTAAGAAACCGACAAAGATATAATTCAAATTTGCCGCCGAGAAAGAAATATCTCACTGCATAAAATTTGCATCGTCGTTTGTAAAGTCGTAAGCCGCGATAATAAACCCCGTTGTGTATGCTATAACAAGCAAGCCCTGTAGAAAGAAGTTCAAACCGATAAACTTAAAAGTGGTTGTAAAAGATCGCCACCGATAATTAAAAATGACTTACCTGTTTCAGTGAGCCACTAGCACAAAACGCAGAAGCACCACGAACCCGCAACCCGAGTTTTCACCTAGAATTTCCGCCGTTTAAAGTACGTGGAAATTCAACGGACGACAGTACTAGCCCGACGCCGTATCAACACTGACCGTGTCTAAGCTGCCGCTGTTACGGCCGTGACTGTATATATACATATATAGCCTGTATACATAATAACCCTCACTAACTGTAAATAATTGTAAATAGACGCCTTAAAATCGAACCGTGGGCATTCTTTCTTCACTCAAAGCTACCCGCGGCCGAATATAAATTTTGTTACGTCACTTTTTACGTTCCAACTACAATTATATCCGGTAGCCAAGAGCATAAAAGATGCGCGTTTACAGGTGACATTATACTATTTCTACATATTCTTTTTTAGTCCATTTTGTTCTTCCAGAGTTTGTTTGGATTTTATCTCTTTCACGTTGTTTTTTCCTCCTGTTTTGGTACTGGTTTTTTATCATTAGTGTAGTTGGTGGTTGTAGCAGCTCAAAGTGACCTCGTTTAATATCTTCACAAAACATTAAATAGAAATCTCTATTATTAATATTATTAAGCTAGGAAGAGTGCCTCATGTCTCCTGTACTGCGACCAGACGCGATCTTTTGTGTAGCTTTTTGCTTCACTCAAGAGACATATATATTTTTAATGAACTCAATTAGTCTCCCGGTTGGTAGTTGTAACTCTCTTTTCTGATGTTTCATCGTTTCCACCTCTATTTTAGATTTCAGTATTCTTAGCTCAATTTTTCTCGAGTCTATTCACTTTTCCTCTTTTTTTTATTCGTCTAAGAAATTTCTTTAAGCGATGAATTCTGTTAAATTGGTTTAGGTTATCGCGGCTTACACACACGTCCTGCATGCCTCATCTTGAATCGTTAAGAAAAACTCGTATACTTAAAACTGCCGTTGAAGCAAACGGGTACACCAGGAAGGAGATCGAAGGATCAACAGCCCAGGCATAATTAACATGCATATCTAAAGTCACAAACGTGATAGGAAGAATTCTGAAGAGACTCAACATAAAAACTATCTTTAAACCAACCAAGCACATTCATCAGGTTAATAAAAAACAAAAGAAGTTTTTTTTAGCAACCGAAGTTTGCCACATACTTTGTTCTTGTAACAAAGCATACATGTAACCATCAAAAGATGAATGGAAACTAGGTTTAAAGAACATTAAGCAAACTGCAGTCTGAGACCCACCGAAAAGTTCCTGGTAGCCGAACGTGCAGTTAGAAATGGGGGTCACAAAATACTTTTCTTAACAGCGAATAACGGTTATCCGAACAAATTGATTTGAGAGGTCATTGAGATCCATAAACATTCTAAAAACTTCAACAGAAAAAAATAAACTTTGAGGCTATACCAAATCTGAAATCCAAACCTCAAGAACACCGAAACGGCACCTTACCAAAAACCGGACTGGACCGGCGCAATGCAAACCTTGTCTTGTCTGAAGCAGAATAAATAACCTGCAAAGCAGAAATTATTAGTCTACATGCAACATCGGAGATAGAAGAACGTCTTTGCGTTAGCGAAACGGTTAGAACAATTTTCAATCAACAACGGCCTTTAGACCCGAATGCAGACAACACTAAATTAATGAACAAAAGACCCATACTTATTATTGTGTTGGACAAATTATAAATTCATTTGACGACAATTCATAAATATATTTATGAGTTTTTCTTGGTAGTCGGAAAGCGAGTTCTGTATTCGTGGTCAAAAACAATTTTTGTATTCATTTGATCGCTTACTGTTAACATTGCTACTAATTATTAAAAGTAGTACAAAATTTTGTGTTATTTTTAATAAATGGTGGCCCAAGGAATTATCCATAACTCAGGGTTGCAAAACGTTGCCAATTACACATCAAAACTAGCTTCTTTTTTCGTTAACCTGATAACCTTTCATTACAAAAAGAGTCTAGAAGCTTGTAGAAGTTTCCTTGGTCGTACATGGCTACAAAAGCTTTAGCTCCATTTTGGCATGCTAATCTGCTTTCACATTGTCGGTTAATCCCTCGACCCTAGACATGCTCAAATCTATTCCTGTCCGCCATTTAATTTAGAGATGAATAGCAGTAGTGGTGCTTTATTGATTTGTATTGCAAAGCTTGGCTATTTGACATAATGCTTTTCCTTTGTCGGTATCGGTTCGCGGTAATCAAGTGTACTACAGCCTTGTTAATAATATGTACTTCTGCTTGAAAGATGGTGGCATCGCATCGTATCGAGGGACACGTGTTTTTTAAATTTTAATTCTACCATTCTCCATACCACGCCATTTTCCATTTGTATACTATCGTAAACTATCTCTCTCTCCCTCGTCCATTTCCTGATGGTCGGGTGATGGTCAAAAACCATTTTTATGTTCATTTGATTGCGCACTGTTGCCGTGCTCAATAAAAGAGTAACGGTTAGGAATTTTAAGTATCATTTTACGTTTCCTTCATTAAAATACAATTTTATGGTTTAGTTGTTTTAGACAGGCGATTCTCCCATGTAAGATTTTAGTGTAGAGCCACCCCTTCTATTGAAAAGGGTACGGTATTTAGTTTATTACTTGAGATAATTAAGTTTATTGATTTTCTAAACAGAACAATAGTCATTCTATTTTGATCTACAAGCAACTCTTCTTTAAAGCGCCAGTGCAAGTGTTAAACTGATTGCGTTTGGCACTCTTTCCTCAATTATGGAGTCGTTCTTGCCCTACGTAGTCATGATCACAATTTAAAACATTAATAATAACTGCATTCTTGGTTGTAGCAAGGATCTGATATGGTAAGAAATTTTACCCAAGTGTTAAATATTTGATGCGATTAAGCGGTGCGACAAGAAGTGCTACAACCTCCTTCTAACGTAGCACGTCCAAATAGTAATCTATCGACAGATACAATAAATTGTATAATTGGCAAGTACAATTGCAAACAAATACCGTAAACCACTTGACAGCTGTTTTGTCTTATTGAATCTCTTCAGGAGTCAAAAATTGAGTTGTTTGCTTTCAAATTTGATAGTGTATGTAACTTCAAATTACGTTTTTAATAAATGTAACCTTGATAAAACCCCAAAGGTCAAGACGAAACGTCTACCAAGTTTTATAATAAAAGACTGTGATTTTTATCATACCTCCATTCAAACCATATTTTACTATATTTTAATTCATATGTAGAGAGTATTTGACATAAACCACGCTTCAAGTTTTAAAAATGTTCAAGGATGTCATTTACCTGATTTTGACATAATAATAAAAACATTTACTCTAAAGGCAAATGCCACTGTCGGTAAACGCCCCTCTTGCACAAACCGTATTTCATAAATCATAAAATTACCAGATGTTAAGACCTTTACCGAATCTTAGTACAAAATATTTGATATTAAACCAATTTGTTATTAGCATTTCAGATATTTTCTTTAAGATTATGTAAGCTAAATAATAAGGCAGACAAAAGCGTAATACGAGAAATTCCAATTATAGGTCTTTTCTTACTACCAATAAAAGAATCGATAATCCAGAAAAAAGCTGTAATTGGTGCGATGTTAAAAAATTCTTCTATACTTATTATTCAACCGTTTATTTGAAAAACTAATTAAACGGTTTAGAAAATTAAATTTAACCAAATGGGGTATAATTAAATACCATAAAACAAATATGCTCGGTTAAAGCTTTTTTTATTTGCGTTTAAAGGGAACTGGTCGTTAATAAATGTATGTGTGCAATATATAATTAGCGTTTTTAATTTATGTAATTAAGACAAATCTCTTCTAGTCTGAGCGCAGCTGCGGCTACCACATAAAATGTTACGATGTGTGTTGTAACGGGCATAAAATTTTAATAAAGAAAAATACAGGGAATAGTTGTATTCTTCACATATATTGCTTTATTTTTATATAAAACAACATGCAAGCAAAATTTATATGAATATAAAAAGACATTTTCTATGTTCAAAATATCCTTCAACAAATTAGAATGGAAAACAAAGCAAAGTCTTTGGATTTATTGAACAATTTCAGTTTTGAATCTATTAAATTAATAGCAACTTTTATGTTTTTGTGTTCAACTAAAAAAACAATTAACGAATATTTAACAAATTTTTGTGTAAAATTATGTGAAAATAACATAATAAAAATTTATTTTTTTCTATTTCTAATTATAATAATAAACTTAATAGTTTGGTGTCAGTCTAAAATTTAAAGAGTTTTTTGTTGTTATGAACCTGGGATTCAAAATGAAGTAACATCATATTTAATTGTTTCACGTAAATTCCCACATTTCTTCCGAGTTAGGTGAAGAGAATACTGAAGGAAAACTGATAATAGCAACGTTAGCAGTTTTAAAAGTGGAGGTATGAAAGAAAGGAAATGGTTAAGTATCAACAGAAGATCAACTAGTGTCTCTTTATTTGCTTCGGTGCATCTATTTCCAGATAAAATTATAGTTTAGTATTTCGAAAATAGTTATTGCTTTTTAATTGTTATGTACTCCTAGCGGGGCTACATAGGTGATCAATTTTTGCGTCAAACCCACGAAGTAAAAACTCATAAAGCAGGTCGTATTTCAAGAAACGATTGATTTTTAATTTTCAAACAGACATGGTAAAAAATAAACCAAATCAATAAATTTTCAAATTCGATGGATTATCAAAGATAAACAAAATAGAAAACACAAAAATAATTGTGTACACTTAGATTAAGAAAAGTTAAAAGAAAAAATTAAAATTTTATCTAAAACTATAACGTGCCGGACACAGTGTGGAGATTTACTTTGCTAATTGCTCATGACCAGAAGTATATTGACGGGAATTGATGAGCTCACAAACTCACTAACAAAGAATGAAAAAAAAATCATTTACAGAATACAGTGAAAATCTCTTCCCACTTTTTTTAAATTATTACACTAAAATTTCATTCACTCCCTCATGTGATCAGGGTTGCAATACATGTTTAAAGTATGCGTAGCTTTAGTTCTTTTAAAAAAATTACTATTGATTTTTAATTAAAAATCAATTATTGTCTTTCTCAGTTCTGATACTATATTTGGTAGATAGTTTTGTATATATATATATATATATATATATATATATATATATATATATATATATATATATATCGATTCATTTTAAAGAAATAATTATTTCTAGATGTCCTACATATTATTTTATTTTTAGATATACCTACTTAAACAGTGGGACCTTCTTTCTAAGAGTAGTACTGGTGAGGGTTGATTAAAACACCATGTTTTACCGGCGTTTTGACTAGGTTGGCCAATGCTTAAAGGAGTGCTTTGATAAAGACTGGCCAAAGCTAGTCAAAACGTTATCAAAAGACTAGACATTGTGTTTTAATTACCCTCACAGTACTACTCCTACCAGAAAGGTCCCACTGTTTGGGTAAATAAAATGAACATTCAAGATGTATCTTCTTTTTCTTTTTTTTTCTTTTTGATGTTAGTCTTGTCTCCGATATCTGGAAGTCACTCCATCTTTTACGCGGTGTTCCAACACTTCTATCAACGTATCCTTGGCTTCAATTAAATAAACGGTCTTGGTGCATCCTTAAAACGTGGTTGTTCCATTCTTGTCTCCGTCGTATAATCCAGTCTCCGCTTTTTTGGATTTGACATTCCTGCTTAATTGTTTTACAATAAACATTGTCTAATTTATTGTTACCCATTACCTTACATAACGTCGTTACTTCTTTTGTCTCAATTGTTTCTCTACTGTTATAGAAGTATCTGCTTATGCCTCTATGCCCTGTCAATATGAGCTTACAATGCTCTTATACCGGAAAGTCGAACATAGGAATCTAACATAGTAATGAACGTTTTTGCTAATTGTTGCTCGCCAATTTAACTTACAGAAAAGGTAATAGTATTAATAGAAAGAGAAATTTATAACGATTCAAATAATACTACTAACAACAGTAAAAGTACAATTTATTATTTTAACACACTAACTTAAAACTATGACACTTTTTCAATAGCATTAGCCTTGATTTTAAAATTTGACAACAAATGTTTGTCGTATTGTTCTTGTGTCAATAAGAATTTGACGTTAAACCGCGTATAAAAGTTTATGAAAGATATGCAAACATTTCGCAAGGATCGGAAAAGAGATGTGGTATGTAATAATGTTTTGAACAAAATAAAATGTTCTAAAATAACAATCATATCACAGGTAATCTACAAATTGTTGACCGCACAAAAGATCGTGTTTTGGCGATGGTGAATGCAGATCAAACACACAGTTTGCGACAAATTTCTGTTGAAGTTAGTTTGTGCAAGTCGCGAGTATGGAATATATTAAAAAAGCATTAATATTATTCCTATAAGCCGCAATGGCATCAAGAGATTTTTGTTGTAGACGAAGAAAGTAGAAATGCGTTTTGCCATAAGATACAAGAGCGCGCGAACAATGATCGTCGATTTTTGTTGTCAGTGTGTTTCACCGTCGAGGCTACTTTTACTGTAAATAAAAAACCAAATGTTTAAAACACGCGATATTAGGCTCAGGAAAACCCGAATGTTAATTTTTTTACCAGAACTCCCAGTATTTCCAAAAAATTATTATCTGGGCTGGGATTTTTAATAATAATTTGAAATTGAAGGAAATTTAAATTCTGAAAAGTATTTAGATCTTTTCGTAACGAAGGTAGGACCTGCAATGGAAGAAGTTGCAAAAGAAAATCAGCAGATTTGGTTTCAACAAGATGGCTGTCCCGCGCAGTTTGGTTTATATGTTAAAATTTTTTTAGACTATTCATTTCCAAATCATTGAATTGCAGAGGTGGTGTTATAAATTGACCATCAAGATTTCCTGATTTAGCACCTTGCGACTTCTTCTTGTGGGGATACCTTAAAAATAAAACTTATAAAAGACGCCACCCAGATATTAATACTGACAGATAGTTGGCTATCGTGAGAAATTGTTTCTAAAACAGACTAAGGTATAGCTTAGCAGAAAACGGAGGATTATTTGAATCTTTATGATAATTTGTTGTACTACTATTGTTTTCGAATTTTAAATAAATAATATTTTTATTACTTGCTTATTAATTGTCATTTTATTATACTAATGTTAAAAACCTAACTAAAATTGAATATATTTGTTAATTGCTTATGTTCGCCTTTGAGAGTGGACACTCGGTATATTCTAACCATAAGTTCTTGTCCATGCCAAATAGTGTTGTTTAACCATTCTGATATTTCCTTGAATTTGATTGTTTGATGCATTAATTCTGCTTTTAGATTTTTTGTGCTGGTTATATCGACATCTATGTAATTGAATTACAATACTTGTTAAATTATTATACCTACAATTTTTAGTTTGCATTGCACGGGGTTCTTATTGTTCATTACCTATCGTTTTCGTTTTTGAAGTTAATATTTTTGGCTTGAATTTTTGGTAGCTTACATTGAATTGATGAAGAAGTCTTTGCTGATCGTTTTTGTTTTCTGTATTAAAGTACGTCGTCAGAAAAACAAACTTACATGTATTACGACCCATTCTGTATTCATCTTTACTTCGCCAAAGGGTTTAATGATTTAATTCATTATAATATTAAATAGTAATAATCCGGGAAAATTGTCCTGAAAAAGGGGTTAAGTGGAAAATATCGCGGAAACGGAAAAAACGCATTGGTTTGTAGGGGGGTTTTTGTTGAATATAAATCTAAATTTTTGGAATCCAGATCCTTATAATTGCAAAAAGGGTTACATTCTTTTGATCGGCTGTAACTCGTGATGGTGTGTCAAACACCAAATGACTCTCAAATCGATATTTCTCGAGATAGAAGCTTGAAAATGAGTGTTTCAAGAGCAAAGGGATTTGCTTGGTTTGGCGATACACAAGTGCAGGAGCCTCTAAAAGATACCCATTCTGTTCAGTTTTTGATGCCCGATATTTTTGTTTCTATCCCGTAAATTAATTGGACTGGCATTTTAGGGTGATAGTGTTGCAAATAAGAAAATTTTTTTCTCGCTGTCCATTCCCACTTGAAAAAACGGGGAATGCCATGCTAGCGCACTCAGATTGCCGGTTTTTATATTCTGTATTTTTTTATCATTTTTATTTTATATTCCTTTTATTTTTTACATTTTTTCTTATGTTTTTCTTTATTAACAAAATTAATCAACAGCTGCAATCTCCATTACTTCTAGATGGAACTGTTATAAATGTTAGTGAATGTGTACGTAATTTAGGGTTACTTTTAGACAAAAATTTTCAAAATACGTCATAAAAAATGTAGTGAATGTTATTTTAAATTAAAATCTTTATGGTAGTTTAAAGACGTTATACCGTAAGACGTAAAATGCAAAAACAAGCCGCAAATTCTTCAAAATAACTGTTTTAAGTTCTCTTACGATACTTCAGTTTTTACCTTAATAGTTATTTGAGATGCAAGTGTGTGAAATTTTGTAAACGAATTTCTAAGTTTTTAAAGCAAAGTCGCAGGTTTAAATCGCAACGGGTATTTCCACTCAAGTTTTTCATACAAGATTTTATCTACGTCAGAACAAACTCTTGCAATTGCTAACAGTGACTGTAAAAGGGAAAACGGGGCATAAGAGTAATCTAAAAATTTGTCTTTCTTTTGTTCATTGGCTGCAAATCAGGATATGTTACTTTTTATAGGCCAAAGTAAATAATATTACTAATTATTATAAATTATATATTTTTTTGTATCCTTCAAAATAATTTCGTAATTGTAACGAGTTAAATGAAGAAATTTATAGAAATGTTGTTAACTATATTAAAAAAAATTAATTTAAACACAAGTTAGCTCAGTTTTTATTCGTCGTTTCTTTATAATTAACAAAAATAATTACTTAAAATGCAATAAAAGTACAATTTTGAGATATATTTCGTTTTACGTTTTACGATTTAATTTTTGATGCTGACGTTAAGGATCAGAGAATTCTGTACGTTTGTATTTTCCAATTTGCTTTTATGCCTTGCAACGTGCATTAACGATGAAAATAACATTCTCGTTCCAGTCACCTAATAACCAGTAGTGCTATAAACTTGTCACGGTCTACAGCTTCAGTAGCAATGGACGTTTAGAATTGAAGTTAATACTTTCCGTTAGTCTGCTACCAGGATAAAAGTTCACTTAACGAACAAAGTACAAAATGTCGAGTTTTCCACCTAATCTAATTTGCACATAAATTCAGATTTTCGCAAATTTTTAAGTTTCGAACAAGTAGCACCTGCAAAAGGATTATTAATTTTTTTTTCTTGTAAAAGTTCACCGGTGATTATACGAATTAGTTCATTTTTCTGCTCTTTCATAGTATACTAGTCCACGATGAATTACTTAAACTAAATCTATTAGTTTGAAAGATTCAAATCTTCAACTTCATATTGGATAGGACAATTGTAAACGTTGCCATTTAGGGCCATTAAGGGATTTCAACTCAATCCAAGTGAGCTGTGAAGGTAGACCCAAGTGACTGGATTTACTGATTTATTGCTTCAGATAGTTTCATAGTAAAACAGAGGTCGAATTCATTGCACTGCACTGTGTAAGAGTAACGTGTAATACATACTAAACAAATTTTGTAAAATCCGTCAATTACCATAGGTCATAATTAATACCAAGTATATACGTTCGATAAATTTTCTCCATGTATTTGGTTGAAACAAGCTTATGGTGCAAATGTGCAATTAGATAAGTACGTTGATGAATGGTTAATTTAGGTATTGGTACGATATTAAGCTCATAATTAAATTGACAATGTCTAGTAAATTCTTCTAGGAACCCAACTTCATTTATAAAACCCTCGTTAATCGGAACATTCCTTTGACGTCGACAAACATCTCTTAATCCCTGAATGTTGTTAAAATACGTCTGTGGTCTAATGTCTAAGTGTTATTATGAACAAAAAAAATAAAAAAAACTAATAAAAAATTGTTGGAGAGAGAGCTAGTTAAAATATAAAATTGTTGCATTGGATGTAGATTGTTTGCTGATATCAATTCAGAATAGAATATGATGTAGAGTTGTTCGTAAAGTAAATAAAACAAAATTAATTCGAATATTGTCATTACCATTTGTGGAATCTGTAAGCATGAGAAGATTAAAACGCCTTTAAAGTCTGTTTCATGAAATCGTACGGCAACCATATATACGTCTTTTTTTTTAAATGAATAAAAATGTAAAATGTTACCATGAATGAAGAGAACATTTGACCAAAACATTCTCCTATTGTTTAAAATTTGAACGATGTTCGAGTAAAGAATGGTCTTTCTTGAATCAAATCCAGTTTTAATTAGATAAATTTTAGTCGAGTTGTTGTGTTACTTGCGAAAACGAACGTATGCTTTGTTTATCTTTTTAAAACACTTACACCGCGCTAATTTAAGAAAAAATTGTCGATATGCAAGACATGTTTGCATTCAACCAAACTTTATTTGCCTTTTTTAAATTAACAAATGATTCTATTTACATCGTACTAAACAAATACAGGTAAATTATTAGTTGATCCTTATTATTGTTTCCTTCTTTCTCTAACCATCCATTCTGCTCCTTCTCCTTTCCCCGAGTAGTGTCCTCTTCCTTCTTAGCTTACCGTATTCTTCTATATTTTCACCCCCTTTCCCGTACACTTCAAGCCATTGTTCTCCTCCATTCTTTAATATTTGTTTTGTTCTCCTCATTTCCCATTCTAAGTTGCTATCATCTTCTTTCCCCTATACGGTTTTTCTGTGTCAAGTACTTTAGAACTTCATCTACTATTCAATTGTAATATCTTTCTTTTTAGATTCTCGCTCTTGTCTCCCACCTCTGGCTTTTAATACTATTTTTGAAAAATAGAATTCATTAACTTCATTAACTACGAAAACTTTAATCAATTCATCATTTATCTAAGAAGTATTACACTTTAAATGTCAAGGTCGTGAGTTTGTGCCCCACGTTGGGCGTCAAAATATGCGGCGTTATTAGCGTAAAACTCAACGAAAATAATATTTTTGTTTGCCAGCCGCATATAGAGTACCGAATGAAATTAGGGAAGTCATTGAAAATATAAAAATTTAATGTGACAACAAAAGAGTGGTGAACTGACGTAAGCTTACGTTGGATACTTCTTGTATGTTCACACTGTAGAACAGTGGTAGTACATATAATTGACAGTAGTTTATGTGAACGTAATTATTATAACCTCCAAATATGCTTGTGGTTGTTGCAGTAATAAAAAAACAACGAGTACAATCAGAACGGTAAAAGTAAGTAAGATTAAACCTCTGTAATTGCTTGCCAGTAACTAATCCTTACAAGCTAATAACAAAATCTTATATACAAATTATTCCGAACAAACAAGAAATATACCACGTTTTTTTTTATAAACTAAACATGCTTCTAGAGATTAACTGTATTAATTATAAGAAGCCAATCAACTCTGTGGCGTTTAAGAGACTAACCTGTCATTGCATATGCCTTCGAGTCTGGGTGTTCGATGAGTGTTGATTTATGATAACCAATTGTGAGGCAGCATAAAAAACTGATGACTTTTTAGCGTTGGTATTCTAGTACCTGATACGATTCAGGAGTCCCCCAAAGTCAGAGGCGACTCAATTTAAGTAAGATACCATGTGAAAATAAGGTGTTATGACTTTCAGATCTTTAATGAGAACCAATAATTCGATACATATTTTGAAATTAAATCAAACTGGATTAAATTTTACAGGAAAACAACATAGACATCAGATGCGTAGTAAAAAGCTGCAATAAATAAGTCTGGAGAAAATGTTATTTGAGTGAGAAATAATTGCACAAACGGAAAAAAAACCACATAGACTTATAGACAAGGGTCTTTGTTATAAATCTAACGTTCCCAAAACTCCCACTCCATAATTGCAGAAATAGTTAAATACTAAGCTCGAAAATTGGGCTTCTAGAAACAAATAGATTTGCATGGATTTGCGAAAATAAACTAGTCCAGAATTCTCTGAAAGACAAAAATTCTGTTTAGTTTTTGACTCCCGATATTTTAGACCTTATCCCACAAATTAATTGGATTGATACTTTCTGAATTATGGCGTCGCAAAGGGAAAAGCTTTTGGTATTTACATGCGACTCTTTGAATCTTTTTCGAGTTGTCAACAATTCATTTTTACGTGCCAAGTGTTGCTGAAAAGCAGAAACTGTTTTAAATGTGTGAAGAAGTAAAGTTTTTCCACGGCGACGTTTACTAACTGATTTAAAAAAAAAGATTGGTCGCGTTAGCCTCCAACAAAAAAATTGATTTCTTGAAGTTGACACACAAAAGAGAACAGCTAGCACAGGTTAGCATAACTTTGTAGAACGCTAATACACTTTTATTAGCGGAGTTATTGAAGTTTCAATGTAAGAAAGCTAACACAATCACAGCTCCCCCCCCCCCCTCAAAAAATATCTAATTTTTGATGTTTACACACGAATGAGAATAGCTAGCACAGGCTAGCACACCTTTAATAATAGAGTTATTGAGGTTCAAATATGTAGAGGATTATTAAAGCGACCTTAATCCTCAAACAAAAAATCCAATGTTTGATGTTTGCACACGAAAGAGAATAGCTAGAACAGGCTAGCACAGCTTTACTTAATGCTAGCATGATTTTAATCACGTAGTTATTGAGATTTGAATCTATGGAACCCAGCCGTCCCTCTACAACATTATTTCAAACTTTTGACGTTTGAACATTAATGAGTTGAGTTAACACAACTAAAATTAACGCTAACAGTTATTGGGGTCTCAATGTGCCGAGGTTAAGGTTGAGCAAAGTTGTGCTATTCTCTTTCGTATGTAAACATAAAAAATTATATTTTTTGTGGGGAGACTTAGGTCGCCTTAGCCCCTCCAGGTTTAAATCTCAATAACTCCCCCAAAAAAATGGAACACTAAACTACAGCTTCTATTTTAACAAACGGGAAAACACCAAAAAACTGCACCAAAAAACTTTATACGGACACGTGTTTCAATAGCTAAGCTATCATAATCAGCAGTTTTTTGGTGTTTTCCCGTTTATCTCAATAACTTCGTAATTAAAGATATGTTAACGTTGCGCAAAATTGTGCTAGCCTGTGATAGCTGTCTCTTTCGTGTGCAAACATCATAAAATCAAACTCAAAACTAAGCTTTAAAAAATAACTTTGGAAAAATGTTACCCGGTACCAATTTAATTGGTGATAAGAAAGAAATAGTTTTTTTAAATGCAATTCTCTTTGTTGAAGGTAACCAGAACTCTTTTTTCCTAGATTAGATGATAAGAAATTGAAATGTGAAAGAAGGAAATGTATGATGTTGTATCTCATTTTTCCGTAGCATAATAGAAACTTATCTACTAATCGAAGACAACCCATTACTCAATCCGCGGCTAACTACTAAGAAAATGTTTTTCGATGTTCGACGTTATTGAACAACATAGTCTCCGTCACGACAGGCGCATTCTTTCCATTGCTTATCTAACGATACGATGCCCTTTGGAGAATTTTTTGAAAGTCTGCAAAGAGGTGATAGTCACTAGGAGCCAAATCTGAAGATATACTGGATGCAGTTTAATTCATTTTGTTTTGACATAGTAGCCAACGACATGTGAAGAGCACCTTTTTCTTTTGCATTTGGAGCCGTTTTTTTTTGTAATTTTATCACTCAAATGCACCAATAATTGAATGTAATATTTGTTGTTAATGGTCTTACCTTTCTCAAGGTAAAAAATACTTTGCAAATTCCAAAATACCGAGACCAAAACCTTACCGCCCGGCTTTTTTAGTAATTTCAGGTGGTTTCCACCGGCTGCTGTTCACTGCATTGATTGTGATTCTGGAGTATCGTAGTGAATCCACGTTTCATCCATGGTGACATACCGACAAAAAAAATTTGGTCCACTGTCAGCATCCACGTCTGATGAGTCCTTAAACATAGCTCTCTCATGTCTTCTATTTCAACCAACTAAATAACACTAACAATTGTTTTTTCTTGTTTTCTATACTTTGAACATAGGTACCCGAAAAAAAAAATTCAACGCGAAGGGAATTTTGGTCCAAACACACTCACAAACAATTTTTGAATTATAAATAGATGCACCATTCAGTTCTAAGCACTTACCATGTTGCACATTAAAAAGCAGATCTCCAGTCGTATCTCTAATTCTCCAGAAGAAGTTAACTAAACGTTCAGCATTTAATGACTGAAGAAAAAACGATCATTCGGTTACCTTTAATATCACACTAGACTTTGATTATCTGAGAATATTGGTCTTTACAATTTATAACCAAATGAAAATTATCTGTGGTACAGTTTGGAGACGATATAACCCCACTAATACCCTAAGTCAAATTTTCTCTGCTTCTCTGCTGCTGTGAGCAAGATCACCAACAACCAGAGAAATTAACGCAATAAAATATAAAGTGACTGATTGGGAACTAAAACTTAACGTAAATAAGTTAAAACTGACTAGTATTAAGCACTTCTATCAAATTATTATTTTCCATAACACACCAGTTATAAAATTAAAAATAATCTAGTAATAATTTTAATATAAACCAAAAAAAATTTTAAATACGAATTTTGTCCTAAAATAATTAATTAAACTTTGGAAATTGCTGAAGTTAAAATTAAGTTATTGTTTCTACTTAATGCACATGTATCTGTCCTTAAACTGTTGGGCAACGTAACGGATTTTGTTTAAATATTTGTCTTTGTAGGTTTGATTAATTGTGCCCGTGAGATTATAATGTAATGTAGGATTTGCGGTTAAGAAATGATAAATTTTGTTTATACTAATTACTAAATCTTTTGTAATGAAATTCAGGTAAACTTTAACTTAGTTGTAAAATAACAAATGGTAAAATTAATTAACTATTTCAGAAAGTAATTGTTTAAATATACTTTCACAAAACAGTTAATTTTAATAATTATGTAAATTTTTTGTGGCAGAAATTTGTATAATTTTGTTACACATGAAACAATAAGCAATCAATTTTAACTATAAAATATTCTAAGTTATTTTGTGGAAGTTAGATAATATTATGTTGTTACGATTTCTTTTTCCCAATTAATTATTAATTAACATCCTGAAAAAATAAAATTCTTGCATCTCTTATTATTTTGATAACTTTATTATTCATATAGCAATAGTGTCAAAAATTACACAAACAAATTTTATTTTGAAATATAGGTATTAATAATAATAATTAAAACTGCCAATCCAGTAAACTTAACTTTTATATAATTCAAAACAATTTAATGCAAAATAAAAATAAATAAGTGCGTGTCTTTTTTTCATCTCCCTTCTTGTTTATGTTCTATTTTGAAATTAGTATAAATTTTTCAATGTTTAATGTTTGCCAAATTCTTTACTAAAAATGCACTGAATTTTCTTAATTTTAAATTGTAGATATTAATTGTTTATATATCGTCCTGTTTATACGTTGACCCTTTAGTTGAAAAATGAAACCACAAAATTTATTTTTAATTATTATTGTTATTATTGAAATCTAATTATGAATCCGATAAGATATTGTATTAAATAAATATTTTAGTTATATAAATAAATAATGACCTAAATTGACCTAAATATAAACCTAAATTGATTTATAAAGCGGCGTTATTACATAAGAATAAAATTTGTTTATGTTACAATTAACACTTATGAAAAAGTAATGTCGCTACTTTGATAATCGCAACGAAACTATAATACGCTGAAAATTTGTGTACAGCTAGCTCACTATCTAACTTACGATGCTCTCCGACAAGTTGGCCTATTCGGAAATATACGAAAGTGTCGTTTTGAAATTCGACCTAAATCTAATTAATGAAATTGGCTAGTTTATATAACGATATATTCATTGCGATACATCTTTTTCAAACAAATTTACTCAAGAGTCTTACCCAATTAAATACTAATGGTAAGTTGCTAGGCAAAATATTTAACAACAATCTCAAGTTCTTCTAACAAAACATATCCACAAGGAGCATGAGGCTCAAGATCTTCACATTCGAACTTATTATTATTATTTAAAAGTTACGACAAAAATGTATCCGGCATAAATCCTGTAATTTCTGACCAACTATTGTTCATTATTTTGTTTTGAGTCTAATTTTATGTCGTACATAATTATTGCAACATTAAGCATAGCAACAATTCTTAAAATTCAATTTAAGATTAAACTTCTTTTGGATAGTTTTCCTAAAACCAGACCAAATTTCAAAGACATTCACCATAACCCGTTAATACAAGGTGGCCCACCTAAAATGAAACGCACCGTTTTTTCAAAAAAAAAAAACCCTCGGATAGGTCAATTTTTGTTTGAAGGGAGACATCTTCCGAAGACTTATTATTACTTATTACAATACAGAGCATGAGGACATGAAAGGGATGCAAAACTTGGATACACTAAAAAATCGGCATTAACGGAGCACCTTAAACATCGTGAAAGCTACAATGTAAAAGTGTTTACAAGAAATAACTCCTTCTCGAGATTATGACCAAATCAAACCAATGATTCAACTGCAAAAAATAGTTACAAGTGAAGCAACATGGAGACTAGCAGTATAAAAAATTCATTTAGTTGATTGAATGACAAAATATCATGCCATTTAAATAAACAAAGTTTTAGTTTCTGCTTTCAAAATGTCGTATAAAATTAATCTTCGTCGAAATACAATAGTCTGGTTAGGTGAAGATCAAAATTGTTGACATTTATCGCCAACAAAACATACGCAAATTGACAATTTATTAGACGATCGAATAATGTGAAGGAAATACTCTGTGTAAACTTGCCAAAATGCGATCGGTCACAAATTTGGAACCAAGAGAGGGATAGAGGAGACTGATTTAATCAGTTAAACACACAATTAGAATCTCACAGCAAAAACTGGCTAGGAGATTTAAGACTACAAAGACTAGGGTGTTTAGGACCCTATCATGTAATAATGTTATCTTCCGAAAAAGAGTTCGTCAGTAGATTGATTGTGATAGACTTTGTCCAATTCAGAGATGAAAAATAATGGTGGTTTCTACACTGTCGATTACGAGAATGTTTCTGATCCTGAGAAATTAAAAGCAAAAAAAGTTAAAAATAGCTATCTATGGTATAAAGGGCGCCGTCATTGGGTAATTAAATTTATTATTCAGTTTTTTTTATCGTGTAAATCGATACCTTTTAGATCATTGTATAGGAATTACGTGTCCTTCAGAAACACTAAGTATGACAAACTTTATTCTGTCGGATTAGTACTTAAGAAAATTGATCAGATTTACCTTTACGGTTACGGTCGAAACAATTTTTGAATCTCTAATTTTTGCGACGTTTCGCACACGATTATTAGTGGGTGTTTCTTCGGGTCACAATTAATTAATCAAAAATTAAAGATTTATGAGTGTAGCATTCACATAAATTTATAATAATTGATGTAATAATAAAAGATCAATCTAACAACTAAAATAAAAGTTTGATATAAAAATATAATTTGAAAATATAGAAATATATTATTATGTAAACATAGTCCAGTCAAAACAACATTTCAGTTTGCATTAATTCCAAACAAGCTACATTTTTACATAGGTCTTTAATACGTCATTAGAAATACTGTCTCAAAAGTCCCCATCGACCCCGTTTGTGCGTTGTTTTTTATTCGAAGCCAAAGGTCACGAATTTTTGTTTCTTACGTATATCTCTCAAACGGCCAGAGATACTGAAAAAATAGGTTAGATAATACATTATGCAGAATATAAAATTTCACTTGTAATACCACTACAGGTCAAATTATTTCCGGAAACTTTTTGAGCTCATGAATATTTTGAAAATTTTCCGAGTCGCAGACAAAGGAAATTTTCTAAAAATATTTATGAGCAAGAAAAAATTGCGGAAATAATTTGACCTCGCGTGGTATTCGGTAAAAAATTCCACACCGAATTGTGGTTGAAAAAGGTGAATAAATTAGTGTCTAAATATTATATATATTTTATTAGACATAGACGCTTAATTGAAAACATTCAAAGTCCTGCATTTTCGCAATTAAGAAGAGAGGTGTCCGAAAAATATCTTAGCTTTGTAATTAAAATGTATAAGAACTAAATATTATGTGAACAAATAAAAACCAGTCTTTCAAAAATGGTCTGTTATTGTAAACGTCAAAAAATTTCCAGTATAATTCGCTGTTCGGTACCTCACGAGAAAAAATTTTTATTAAAATATCTCCGTTGCCATGGTGATCTGTCAAAATAACGTATTTCAATGGGTCAAAATTATAAGTGTGGAATTTTCTACAAAAAGATATCAATACTATTTTTCGTGCGAAGCGCCGTTTTAGACTTATTTTGATTTTTGCCTGAAGGAATGTTGGATTTTCTATTATACGTAGGTACCCATTTCCGCACCACCTCTGAGGTAGAGTACTAGGCGTTTTTTTTAACGTTGTTTTCCCAGTAGGAACAACGTTTTATTAATACTGTTCAATTGTGCAATGGAAATTATAGCTTCAAGAAAATTACATTTTTCATCATCAGTTTCATGATCACTAGCTTCTTTCTCTTCGCTCTTTTCTTCTTTTTCGCTTTCTTCTTCTTCTTTTTGCTCAAGTTGTGTTGGCTGCTCTAAGAAGAGAGACATATCTGTTAGATCCTTATCGATTTCAAAAGAATCTTTGTCTGCTGGATTTGATTCATAATTATTGCAAAAGTGGCCGTGACATACCGAAGATATTTCTCTAAAACTATTGAATGTATGCTCGTGATCCCATACAACACAGATATCCTCCATCGATGATATATGAAACGTTTGCAATTTTGACTTCAATGTCAGTTTTGTCTATAGTTCTAGTAATACAACATAATACTATCGTACAATTAAAATCGTTAAATTATGTGATGCATTGACCAACAACTTGGCATATTAATTCCGGAAATACTCGTTTCTGAAACTTAGTCCTATGCATGCATTGATTCATTGAATACGAGAGATAATACTATGATACAATAAAATGCGAAAATGGGATTGACGCAATGTACATCAGATACATCAATAATTCATCAAAATAATTATATCCCTTAAAAATAAAACTGTCATTAAATATAATCCCTTTTTGTGTTAGAAAAACATGTCATCATTTTTTTCCAGCTTTGGATTAAATGCAGCAGCTGTCAAAGTAGTAATTTGATATTTTAATCATTTGGCATAACCGGTAATGGGAAAAATAAACCGAAAATTTAATATTTTTATGGTTAAAAGGGTTTTAATAATTACGTTATCGTAATAAAACAGATGTATGTCATATAAAAAAAAAATGTAGAAAAATGTTACATTAATATGCACAAGTTGCATACAGGTGGTCCATATGCAATTGAATTGTAAAGTCTACGGCATTTTACTGTAGTTTAGCGGATTTAATTGTAAGAATGATTTATGGTCAGGCTGTGACATCCCCGTCGCCCTTCTGTGAACCAGCGGTAGAATCATGAATTACACCCTATTCTCCACAAGCGTGTAATAGTATATATGGTATACAGAGGTTCTGGCAGCAGGGTTGACGTTATTTATTGTATTTATTATTATAATATCTGTATAATAATTTGAAATGTAGGAAATATTGCCGCTTGAGCGCGTGCACTGCCAGTGTCATTTATTATTTTCGATTATCTTTTACGAGACGATAACATTTACTGATTTGATTTTTTCTTTTCCTCATTTTGGACGAAGTTTGAACAGATGTTATTTAATTAAATGTAGATTATATATTATATATAATATATAAACATCAGTTTACCATCCGGCATTAAACCTTATAATAAATTAGAAAACATGTATAAATATTGTTGGGGTTATAGAATATTAAACATTCTGGCGGTTTGTATACATATGTTTGGTATTAATACAAACTTACATGCATAGTTAAAATTGTTATTCAACATTAAGAATCTTAATGAGTATAATTTCATTTTCATTTACAACGAAATTTAGTTCTATTATACTTTAACGCGTGTTTGGCCACCCGCACGAGTAGATTCTTAAAAGCACTATAGGGGGTGGGAGCCTTTGTTCAAATTTAATATCGTCTTTACATGTATTGTGTAAAAACGTGGTCATAAATTATAAACGTAGTCATTTTGCGTAGGTAAGAACATCTATAAAGTTAAAGAGGTTGATCGCTGTTAAACAAAGTATTTTTTATTCGGAATTTTTCATTAATTTATTATAAAGTTGTACAATAAATTATTTTTAAGGTCGTGGTCATATAAAACGTAATAGTATTAAATTAAAACATCGAAGATGAAAAATTGAAAAATGATTCTGATTGAGGTTTGTAGTTTGAAAATTAAAAGTCAGGAAATATTTTTTAAACATGACCACTTCCAACATTCATGTTAATATTTATGTAAGTACTAGTCCAAAAACTTCATAAATAAGCAGAAAAATATTGTTTCCAAGAGGTTTATAAAAACCAAATTGAAGAAAACGTTAAGGCGTGAGACGACATCTAAATAAAATTTGCAAACAAAAATGTTAATAAAAGTAATAGTAGCAATAATCCTCCAATAAATATACACAAAATATTCTCAAAATCTATAAAAAATTAAGGAATTAATGAAATTTGGAATTTAGATAGTACGATTAATAATTCAAACTTTATCTACGCCAAGTAACCTGTGGTTACCTGTGCACACCTGTATTCAACTGCGTTCCATTTTTTTAATATAACTTTTTTAAAAATAAGAATGCAAAAAAGATTCCATCAAAAGTTGTACCTAAGACCTTAAGCTACAACATTCATTTGAAAAATTTTTAAATATCTTCATTGGTAAAGATTTTTTACATTTATAAGCGAGTGTTTACGGTCTTATCCGTTTCTCGCATCTCATCCTCCAAGCCTTTCTATCCGTCCAACCCCCATCTTCCATATCTCTGCACTCCATCGCCTCCTCTACCACTTTCTTCCAAGTTTTTGCTGGTCTTCCTCTCTTTCTTCTATAGTTCGGTGTCCAGTTCCTTATTCTCTTTGCACGTGGCCAAACCACCTTAATCTCTTGACCTCAATTGTGTCTATTACGGAGCCTTCTGCTTTCATTCTTCTCCGGATTTCGTCGTTTCTTACATATTCAAGCCTGGACACGCCACAACTACGTCTCATAAAATCTATCTCTAAGGCTTTCAGCTTGTTCTTGTTCCCATTGCTCACCACCCAAACTTTGGCCCCATACGTTGTTATACTTTCTATTATTGTATTGTATATCATTATTTTGGTCTTCTTTGTAATCTTATCGTTCCACAGTACTGAGTTCAGCTGTCTTATTGCTCTGCGGCCTTGTCCGATTTTATTCGCTATTTCTTCATTACTGTTGCCCTTACTAGAGAGCGTAACTCCCAGATATTTAAAGTTATTCGTGTGTTTTCTAATATCTGTCCCGTTATAAAGATCTTCTCCTTCTTTGCCAACTACTAAGTATTTAGTTTTTTTGTATTTATAATTAAACTCCACTTTCTATACTCTTCCAAAAGCTTTCTCAACATATAGTTAGAGTCAAACTCATCATTAGCCACCACGACCTGATCATCCGCAAAGAACAAAGTATAAAGTGTTTTATCATCCACCTGTATACCCATATTTCTGCACTTCCTTGTCCACTCTTTCAGAGCCTCGTTCAAATATATTTTAAATAATGTCGGCGCTAAACAGCAGCCCTGTCGTAGTCCCTTGGTCACTTCGAATTTTTTAGAATTTCTTTTGCCCATCTTTATTCTACTAGCACTACCTGAGTACCGGTTTCTTATCGCCTGTATGTATGTATTATTGACACCATTATTCCTTAAGCAGTTCCACACATTATTTAGTGGAACAGTGTCATAGGCTTTGTACAAATCGACGAACACTAAATTTAACCATCTCACCCGAGCAGTGTATTTCTCAATAAGTAGCTTGAGTGTAAAGATGTTATCGATGCAAGATCTTCTTGCTCTAAACCCGCATTGTTCTTCTAATTCAGCTATTCACTCTTCTACTCTTGTTTTCAATACTCGTCCGTATAACCTTGCTATTGAGCAGATGACGGTTATTCCTTGATAATTGGCGCATTTGAATCTGTTTCCCTTTTCGAAAATTGATGTTATGTCTGGGGTTTTCCAGTCTCTGGGAGGCGGCTCTCCAAGTAAGCATTTATTAAAAATGCGGGTCAAAATTTCTAAGAAAATCCCTAGGGCAGCTTTTACCAATTCTACCAGGTTCTGGCGACTTTCCACTTTTCATTCCTTTTAAAGCTTGTCTAATTTTGTCAACTTCTATTTCCGTAGGGGTTTCTTCTGGATCTATTCCTGAATTTTGCTGTTCTTCGTGCTCGAATTTTCTTCTGTTCTTTGAGATCAGTGTTTTATAATAAGTCCTCCATGTATCTATACTAATAGGTAAAATAATTCCGTTATCTTTATTGATTGTTCTTAAATTTTAAGATGTTTCCAGGCTTGATTTACCTTTGAATTTTCCCTACAGCCATTTACTATCGCACAGCTTTCTTGTCAATATTTATTTTTTTCCGCGACCGCAATACTTACTGCATGTCTGTGGCCTTTATATATTTCTCTGTCTTGTATACTATTAGTTACTAATCATTTTATGTAAGCTGTTTTGTTTTGCATTACCAGATTTTCAATGTCTTCGTTTCACGATGGGACCCTTTGTTGATTTATTTTACTTGCTTTTTCTTCACCCAATACTTCTTTTGCGGCGTTGGCTATGCAATCTTTAAGTTTCCTCGGCTGTACCTATTTGCATCCTATTAAGCTTATTGGCTAATACCGGCTGTCCACTTATATTTTCCCCTATTTTTACGACCTATAACTTCTAAACGGTTTAGGATAGAAACACGCGTTTTTTCACTGAAATATTACATTTTAGTATAAGTTTTCTTTGAATACCGTTTAGAACTTATAGGCAGTTAAAATAGGGAAAAATATAAGTGGACACCCGGTATTAGTTGGTAAAGAAATTTTGTCGAGTTATCTTGTAGTTTCAATAAATTATATTTATTGTTGGCGTCTTCGTTTGTCACCACATTAAATGTCTGTGGTTTGTCAAAGTGCACAAATGGGAAATACTATAACGTAACCATGTATATTTATGGATTTCTTTATGTTTCCAGAAGCTATTTGTTATCTTTAGGTTATGTTGTTGACATAAGAGTATTAGTTTTTCTCCGTTGCTGTTTTTTATATCTTTACCACATTAAAATCTCCCAGCATTATAATCTCCTTTCTGTCACTTACTGAGTCTAACAATTCTGTTAACTGTTTATAGAAATTTTCTTTGGTGTTTTCTGCTGCATCTGGATTTGGTGCGTAAATTCCAAATATCACCAAGTCGTGCCCTTTTATGATCATTTATACTTTCAAGATTCTCTTATTTATCTGACTCCAGGTAGTTATACATCTCTTCAGAGTTTTCTTAACAATGACAGACACCCCACATCTCACTCTTTCTTCCTTGGGAACTCCACTGTATATGTGAATGTAATTTTGCTTCTCTTACGTACCCATTCCCTTCTTTTTTGTTTCAGTGAGGGAGGCGATATCGATGTTGTTTGCTTCTATTTCCTTCATTACTTCTTCATTTTTTTTTATTTAAACCTTGGACATTCCACGTACCGAAACTCATAGTCCTTTTTCTTTTGCGATGTCGTTTTCTGTTATGACCGTCCGTATTCCGAGGCTTGGCTGTAAGATTTTTAGCATAATTGAATTTTACGGTGAGGAGGTGCTGGCCCCTCGTCCAACCCAAAAGAAGTTTCCTCTCGCGTCAGTCCTGCACTTTTCCCTCATCCACCAGGATTGGTTACCTGATCTCTGAGAGCCCCCGCAGGTTACCAGGGGCCACCAACTTGGAGGTGCGAGTAGGAATTAAGCCGGAGAGACTGTAAGAGTCGCTTCACTGCCCCATTTAGCGCAATTTTAATAGATCTAATTGTACAGGTGCAGTGAAGGTCTTTTTCGCACAGACATTATTTTAACGAAACTCTTTAAAAAATAAAGAAACATATATCGAGATTATATGAGATCACATTTTTAATATACTATATCAAAGTTGTGTATTTTCTTTATTTTTAAATTGTACGATAAAAACTAATGTACGTACTTTAACATGTCCCTATACCTACTTACTTTCGTTTCTGAGATAAATCAATTTTAACTGATTTGCAGACCCTACAAAAGATACAGTAACATCAAGATAAGTAAGAACAAGCAAATTTTGACACTAACACTATGAGGTTTATAACAAATGATTCCAACCATAGTATGCAACATAAACTTGCATCTTCCAACTTTTTGATTCACCGATTATTACATTTCCCATTGTCAAAACAAAACTTTGATAAAGAACTGCGAAATATTAAGCAGATTGCATCATACAATGGTTTTCAAGAATCAATTGTCACAAACATAATTAGAAAACATAAACATAAGTTAAACATTAGAAACATTACAACGTTAGGAACTAGTAATAGCAAAATAGATAAGAAATATGCCAAATTACCAAATTATCCCACATACACAAAAGGTCTTCAACAAATATTTTCAAAATTTGATTATCAAACAGTGACTTCTAGTAATAACAACTTGCAAAATCTTTTAGGCAATCCGAAAGACCCAATAGAAATGTGTGATAAATGGGGAATATATAAAATTAATTGTAAAGACTGTAACCAAGTATATATAGGGCAAACCAAGAGACCTATTAAAACTCGTTTTAAAGAGCACGTAGCTCATGTCAAATATCATCGCACAGATAGGTCCAGTGTTGCCATGCATTTGCTTGAAAATGACCATAGAGTAGGCGACATTGAATTAATTAAGAGGTAGATAATAAAACGAACTTGATTCTTATGAAAGTTTAGAAATTTTAAAAACAGAAATTTGCTTATGAATTATGATGATAACGGCCCATTAGGATTTTCGGAATTATTTAAGCTTATCTGAGAATCAATTAAGTTTAACGATGCGTGATAAGCAGATAGTATATATAAGCTTCCCGTTGTTTTTATTTTTAGTATCGGTATCGCTGATGATAACAGCTTAGCTGTTGAAACACGTGTCCTAGTCAAGTTTTTGGTGCAGTTTTTGGTGTTTTTCTGTTGGTTTAAATGGAACACCCTGCATTTCTGTAGCCTGTTGGAAACTAAAACTTATTACCTTTCAGTCGGCATATATTAGATTTATGGTACTAAATATACCGATTTAACCTAAATTACCTTAGTCAAAAAGTTGATAGTTTCCTAAATACAGTTATTATTTATTATTAGTTTACTTTGGATAATTGTCTCAATCGCTGTACTATTTGCACAAAATTGGGCACTCAATATCTTTTTACTCCAACTTATTCTGTCCCAAAAGGTATACTTAATAAATGTCGCTCCGAGCAACAGTTTCTGAGACAATTAGATTTTGATTTATGCAAATATTTTGAAATGTGTACTCGATAACTGTACTAAATGTGACAAATTTTGAAAGTTATATTTTTTTCCCAACAATGTTTTCTTCCAATGCCAGTAGTTTAGGAAACTGGCATTGGTTACGTGCGAATATTTCTCCCTAAAAAAATCGGAAAATCATTCTCAAGGACAGTAAAAGTTAAAGAGTCGGTTGTAATGATCTTCATATTTCTTACCACATTATAAACAAAAATGTTAGCGGTAATAAATGTTGAAATCCATTTGTGTTTTTCTTTATCTAATTTAACTTAAGATTAAGTTATCAGAGTAAAACAACAAATAACGCGTTTCACGCGCGTTAAAATTCTATTTGCGTTTAAAATGAGCTGAATTTAATGCATGCAGAACATTGAGATGCATTTTACCGTACAGAATTGCAAACGTTAAAACATTCTAATGTAAATGATCTTTAAAAGTGCAATCTAGACTTAGATTACATATTTATGTGGGCCATATACCAGGTGTTCGATACTCTACTTGATATTCCCTTTAGTACCATTACAGTCTTTATTTTCGTAGCATCTTAACTCTATATAATACCTTTATAAAATTACTTAACCCCAGAGTACAATTTGATAGTGTTTAACTCAAAGTTTAGTTTTCGTGTTGATAAGATGTTAATCGTCTCTGAATTTTACAGAATCCATTATCGAATCTTTATTGGTTTTATTGAAATATAACTTTAATGGTATTTAGCTGCAAGTTTATTCCTCATAAAAATATGGCAAGTAGCAAATAAAATAAAATAAAAACAAATAATAAAACAAACCACATAGAAACCGTTCTCGGCAGTTCAAAAAGTAATTTCCTTTTAACACAAAAGAAGCACTGTTTGTTGCCTATACTGTAGGCGATAACATCTTCATTTACTTCGAATATTGTGACATTTTTGTAGATGAGTATCAAAAAATTTCAAATTTTTAACTGTTCTTTTTATAACACCTATAAAATTTTATAATTTTTATTATATCTGTAATCATTGCAATAAACTAGGTTATTTTAAACGTGATGGTCTAATTAGTTTTGAACGTATTTTAGGGCATCTCTTAATAATGATTTTGTTCTTTTGTTAAAAATAACGTAATGTGTGGTTTGGGATGATTTTAAAGCGTATAATAAACTGATGTTAAAAATTTGTAGTCATATTCTATATACAATAATTTAAAAATAAAAAGAGTAGAGATGCAATTAAGCAAAACATTCGAGTCACGGATGTATTCAACTAAAGTTGCAACTCATTTTTAACGTTTAGGCACCACAATAAAGGCATTATCTGAGGGATACGTCTTTTCTAGAATGAATCTACGTCAATAGCAATGATTTGATGAACGTAGACTTTCTTTGTTTCTTTTGTTACACGTTTCCTTAAAACGGATAGAATATTTTGACAGAATGAATGAATGTATTGAAACGTTTACCTTTGAAATAACGTATACAAATATAAATAGATAAATGTGAGGTAATTTACTACGTTTACAAAGACCTCAAGTTCTACAATAGAAAATGTGCGCTATTGTAAGATTTTGCAAATGCCCACTTATGTCTGGAAGTAAAAGTCAGCTGTTGTGATTAATAGACAAAATTATTAATGATAGTATTGAAAAATTTGCATACAAAATTTTGAGAGCAATGGCCAGATCTCTATTATATCTAAATTCGATTGATTTGCTTTGATTCAATGCATATCATCGTTTCCATTTCATTTTATTTATTCAACTCATTAAATGTGTTTTTTAAAAGCACATTTAAAAACACAAAAGAGTTAAATTCATTGACACGTAAACTGATAATTTTAACATTCAAATTGCATCTAGTATCGGAACGTGAAACTTTACGTAACTGGTAACCAAAAACTAGAACTTTTGAGAAGGTTCGGACATTAGTTTTGAAACGTGATTACATCAGTAACACTCGATCATAGTTTGAATTCAAAATACATTTATTTTCTTATAAGCACAACATTCACTTTTCAAAATTAGAAAAAAATCTTGTATGTAAGTAAAGAAAGATGATTTTTTCTAAGCCATTCACATAAATAAAATAAATAAATTAAAACTATTTCAATATTCAACAAATATAAATAAAAAAATGTATGTCTCTCAATTGAAACAGAAATAGTGTACAGTCATCGTCAGTGAAAATGGACATATCTAGGTAGAAATTGTAGGGTGTAATCACAGTCTAAGAAAAAAAATCAATCTAAACCTTTTCCTTTATTGTTCTTTTTAGGTAAGGAGTAAATATTCAAACTAATTATAAATATCTCAGTGTCAACTTTGTCATGTTTTTTTTTAATTAAGTTCGCAAACTTCAATATAGTTTTCTAAGAATATAATTTGTTATTGGATTTTTGAATCTCACATGGAAACAAAACTAAATAATATACTAACTACCTACCAAAAACTATCAAAACTAACTAACTACAAAAATCAAGATTAATAAATATATAATTGAAATAAACAAGCTTTCAGTTTTCAATATGTAAAAGCGAATAAGAAAGTGTAAAAAGAAATTACTGTTTACCTGGAAGATTAAAATGTTTATTGCACGACAATAACTTTTTTCCCTTAGACTGTAACCATATTTTACAATTTCTACCTGAACATGTTCATTTTCACTGATGATGACTGTACCAGATGTCTGACTAAGAGAAGTAACCCGCTGTATCTCAAAAACTATTTATCATACAAAAAAACTAAGTCGCATAAGAGAAACTGATGGAAATTATTTACAAGTTTTCTATCCACCAATAGAGCACGTAGTTCACAATAATAACACGGAACATCTTTCCTCACTCCCCCTACCAGTTATTTAAAAAAAATACTGGATCAAACTTACGTAAAATGATCTGAAAATTACAAATATTTAAATTTTGCGGTACTATTACCTTGCATTTATTATGCAAGTATTTCAAAATTGCACGACACTATTTCAGGGATGTGTTCTCCAGCACGAAATGAACAGAAAAGTTCACATAAACATATGTCTTAAATTAATTTATTGACGAGATATTGAAAGGCAAAGCGAAATATTTAAAAACTTGAAGTTTGCGTTTAATTTAATTATTAAACTTCTGCCAATCATCTGTCATCTGTAGGTTTGTATTATTTTGGTTTAACTATCTAGTTTATGCTCGTTTTGGTGTGACTCTCTGAATACTGTTTGAGTTTGTTATTGCTATGGGACACACTATAAATTTGTTCTTGTTTGCTGCACAAACAGACATGCTTTTTACATATAAACGCCATGGCTGCTGTGCGAAGTTATTATGAAACATACCAGATCGTAAAATCTTAAGTCATTGGAAGACGCTTAAGGAAAACTGCACGTTAAAACCTCAAAGAATAAATGCTGGTCCGCAAAGATTTCGATGATCTGCAAATGTTAAAGAAAAAATACTCAATGTTGTTTAGCAACAGTTGTATCTATTACACATTACGTCTGTGCAAGATTTGTTACCAGATGATAATAATAAACGCAGGAATTTTTGCCATTGGCTAATTAGAAAATTCACACGAGATCTTAACTTCTTGAGTCACGTACTGGTAACCGATGATTCATGCTTTACAAGTAATGGTGTTACTAATGTTCGAAATACCCATACTTGGAACGAAGAAAATCCTCATACGACTGCTACTACTCATTTCCAACATATCTTTTTCTTAAATGTCTGGTGGGGTCTTCTTAGTGACATTCTTATTAGCCCCTTCTTTTTAACACCAAGGCTTTCACAAGTATCTTACCTGCGTTTTTGCAAAATAATCTGCATGAGCTACTACAAGACATTCCGATTGCCAATAGGCATGGCATGTGGTTTATGTACGACGGTGCCCCTGCCCACTCTTCACAAATTGTCACCAGTTGTCTAAATACCACGTATGGTAACCAATTGGTTAGTCGAAACAAACCGTTAAATGCCCTCCAACGACTCTCCAGATATGTTGCCTTTAGATTATTTTGTGTAGAGCAGGATCAAGTCTATGGTTTATTCTTAATTTAAGACATATGTTTATATGAACTTTTCTGTTTATTTTGTGCTGGAGAACACATCCCAAAAATAGTACCGTGCAATTTTTAAACACCCTGTATAAAAATGATGTTTTTATGTTATTATTGTAAACTACGCCCTCTATTGGTGAAGTAGGAAACTTGAAAATAATTTCCAGCAGTTTCTCTTATGCGACTTTGTTATACAGATTTTTCCCTTACTTTGTGCGATTGTACGATAAACAGTTCCTGAGATTCAGCAGGCTATGTTTCAAATTTGTGTGATGATGTTCAGGGCAGAAATTTAGGGGTGAAAAGAATGAAAAGAGCTAGAAATGATACGCGCTCGTTCCTCAAACAAAGCTGTTGCGCTGTAAAATTCTACTTGCCACACAGTAACTAACTATTACAAGTTAGTAGCAAGATACTGATAATCAAGTCAGTGTATCATTGTATTGTTTGACTAAATTTATATCAACCAAATGAGTCAGAGGCTAGAGGTAATTAAAGGTTCTTTAAAATGACCAACATACAAGGTGTCCCAACCTTTTGAACTAAAGTTACTAAAGGGGATAGGATAATAGAAGTCAAATAGTTTAACAAACAATGATATTTTTAATTCTAAAACAGCGAATATTTAAGCTAAACCAAGTAAATCAACAGTATTTAGCATTCAAGTGTTTGAAAAAGGGCAAGCCATAACTTGCAGAAAAAGTCTAAGCGTCAGGGTCTAGTTGCCAGCTTACAAAAATGTCTTAAGTAAAGGGAGGAAAAGGACGTGGTTTGACGATAATAGATATGATGATGATGGTACAATTCTTGATTCATGCTTTCGATGATACTGCAATGATAGTAATTTTAAATAATGATGATATATAAATATTTTCTCCTATAAGTTTTGTTTAAATGATTCGTTCCTCTTTGAGGAGGGCCACTTAAAAACCCTTTCGTTGCACGAAACGTTGTCTGCAAAAACGACTTAGAGGTTTTTTGGAAAACTCTCAAAGAAGTACGACTCATTTAAATAATTTTAAATTCTTCTACTAATATTTTAGCACTCATACAACTCTACTCTTAAAACATAGCAATCTACAAAAATACAAAATTTATAGGATTTTATCCAGGGATGTATTAAGAACCCTAGAACATTTTTGAAAAGTGTGAATGTTTTAAAAGAAAACTCAAGGAGCTAAGTTTTCTTAAGTATTACATGAAACAGGCTTACAAAGTTCATGTACGTATTTTATTGCTCAGTAACAATCATGCAGTTATAAATCACTAGAGTGTTTTGTTAATGCGCATTTCTATAAAAAGTTTCTATCATTTAGAATCGCTTCAAGAGCAATATTACTGAAACATAGTGTATACTGCGTGAGCTCATTTTTCGCCACTATCCCCACCTGTTTTTGTATTTCGCGGACTTTTTTATATTACCTTTAAAAGTAGATTTTTCAAAATCGGTTTTGACCATTCTTTTAGGTTCCTCAGTGGATACAATTTAAAAATATTTTTAATTATACAGGTTTTCCTACTTTCATGGACCACCGGTCAACTTCGACATTTTAAATAAAACATATACAGGGTGATGCTTTTGAAAACGGGTCATAGGCTAATGGTTTTGGTATCAAAATGAAGCTAAAATTAGATCGTATAGCAGTTGCTATTAGGAGTCAGCTGAATTTCACGTTGTTTTCAAAAATTTGCCAATAAAAGTAAAAGTAAAAGTAAGTTTTGATAATGAAAGAAAAATAGTATTGGGTTGCCTAAACAATCAACATTCCTACGTTTTGACAATAAGGCTAAAAGGAAAGTTATTAATAAGCAAATAAAAAGCTTTATTCCCAAGGAACAGCTTCAAATGATATTAGAACTAAATTAAGTAGAAATGTTACAATAAACAAACATCAAAAATTACTAATTTTTATTGATGAATTTTCAAAAAGACAGTGTAATTTAGCTGATTTCTGATAGCGAGCGCTATGCGCATTAATTTTAGCTTCGTTTTGATACCAAAACCACTTGTGTCACTTGAAAGGGCGAGCAGGAATTTAAAAAAAAAACAGTTCACAATGCTAAATCCCTATAACCCGTTTTCAAAAGCACCACTTTGTATATTTTATTTTTTATTCTGTATCTATGTGAAAAACTGCAATTGCCAATTAGAAAACACGTTTGCACTGAAGTGGACTTTGAGTTATCAATAAAATTGTTTTGATAAAACATTTTTTTTTGATAAAAAAACGGGTTTCACGGCTAACGGTTGAGTTTTGATAGACAGACATCAATAGCAAAGTTGTAGAGTGTATAGGGTGTTTCATTTGATTTTATCAAATTATTCACTATTTTCGATTACAGTGTTTGACATATTTTTCTCATACCCTGTATAACCAATGTCAACTTTTAAACCATTGACTGTTAGGTGAATAAAATTTAAGTTTGGCATTTAAAATAATAATCTGAAAATCCGGAAATATCTGAAAGCTGGTATTGACCCACGAAAGTGTTTAACAGTATCATTTTTTGAGTAAGACTCGTATACATAAAGTTACCATCGTTTTTTACGTAGATTCTATATTAAATGTCATAGTGGGCAAGTGGTACATGAAAGTGGAACACCTTATATAACTGAAAATATTTTTAAATTGTAGCGACTGATGAACTGAAAAGAATGGTGAAAACTAATTTTCAATAAATCTACATTTTAAAGGCAATATCCGTACTTCACGGACAGGATGTATATACAATTACTAACAATGACGCTTTTCTTGAATAATACTTAGCAGGGCAGAATCAACAAATCTAAAAGTGTTGCGACAGTGATAACACTTATAATGGTGATTTATTATTCATAAACCCAGCTTTGGTAAAACTTAGGTTCCCTGAATGATAACTCTAATTAATAAGAAATAATAGTAGACTATGGTGAGGGTATCCTTTTAAAAGCGTTTAAAATGGAATTGCTCATTTGGTTTTAATGTTCTTACATAAACATTTGTCAAAATACCTTCTAAAAATGCACAAGAAGAATATGGATTCTTACTGACTACGCAACATCTATTTTCTGGAAGAGTTTTTTAATAAGAGGAGGGAGTGTTTACTAATCCAGATATGGATTAATAGATCTCAATTTAATTAAAAGGGTATTTCTAATCTCCTTTCTGGGAGAATTCAGTAACAAAACGTACTATTGTCGTAATGGTAGTTGATGGTCTTCTTAAGTTTTATAGTCCTGTTGGTAATTACTTAAACTCCACAGTAAAAGCCACTTCCAAAATAGTAGTGGCTAGTGATTTAAACATTGATGTGGCAACATAAAATCTACATACCACTACATTGGCAACTTTTATAAGCTCTTATGGACTAAAGAACTTAAAGGATCAAAAACAACAATCGATAATGTTCATATGATCATCATGCTCAAATTGTGGACTTGTTGGCGGAGCGAATTGTAATGGTTTATCACACTTTAAGATTTGTTTGGCAAATAAATCCGGGGATGAAAAATATTCCAGCAAATTTGTTACGTCATGTAAAAAGTTACAAAAAACTTTCAAGTATAAAATATAAAAAAATTGGCAGTTTTGTGTGACATATGTTGACAAGTGCTTATTTTTATAAAAATAAGAAAATAATTTTATTTTTTTTAGTGGACCTCGAAATAAGGCAGGGACTCATGGACCAGAACTTTAAACTTAATAAAAATTATGTAAAAAATGCATCAGAACGCATCAAACAGACAAACTCAAGAAAATAAAATTTGTTTTAATTATTGAATTAATATTAAGAATAAGTATATTGATTAACTAAACTATATCGAGTTTCCTTTATTATCATACGCATTACATTGATATGCCATAATTAATCGAATATCCTCTAGATATTGCAAATACTGAATCCACAGAATAAACTTATAAGATATACAGTGGACATTACGAAAGTATTAAGTATGGGTATCTACAAGATATACTTCTAAACATCCAGTAGATATTAACAAATTACATTCCGTAGACGTCCACGTTTGTGACAACTGGACGTCCTCAAGACATTCACTGTATGTAGAAATCTTTAGCTACACATCTCCTGGATAGTCACCTTATCTAGTAAAGATATCTACTAGACATCTAACAGATAAATTTGATGGTATGTAGATTTTTTATAGCTACATCAATGTACTATTTTGGAATTTACGTTTGCTATGGAATTTAAGTAATTGTAAATGAAGCTATAAAAATCATGTAGCATTAGGAGGACGGTAAACTATCAGTATGACAACAGTGCCTTTTGTTAACTGAAGTATTTTGACAAACGATTATGTAAAAATATTCAAACTAAATGAGCAATTCCATCTCAAACAGTTTCAAAAAGAATTTCTATCACTAATAACTTTTTATTCAGGAAATAATAATAAATCGCCATCTTAAGTGTTTCGAATTTGGATTTAAAAAAAAAATGTTTAAACAAAAAATGATAAGTTTAGTAACTAAGAAACTAAGATTAAATAATTTTCATGGTCAAATAAAAATAAAAAAAATGTTTTTTGCAAAGTTCCCTTTGCTTATAGTAAAAAGATTTATCAACATTCAATTCCAACCATTTAGTCCTACGAATAAGGGCGCATTAATTCTTTTATTGATGATGATCTCGATAGCGCCATCTATACATCAGTTAAACAAATGAACTGACACATATTAAGTGGTGTATGTCAAAATGGTTAAACAGCCAGGCCTACTTAAAATCAGTAGAAATAATTTTGTTTTTTTTTTTACTTATTGATGATGATCGTCTTTGCACACTCTAATGTAAATAACTACTACCATTGACATTGTATTCGTATTTTCTAAACACGAATTAGTGTATGTGTCAAATACAAATAATTGCTGAATTTTTGAAAATTTTTAGAATTATTAAAAGAGACGAAAATTTCTGAGTCCATTTGAAAATAACTTCAATCAGAATTGTCTATTTATAATCTTCTTTTGAGCAATATTCTAATTTTATAATGGAATCTATAACAGTCGAATTAGAATTGAGCGATCTTTCGTCGCTCAATGAATTTAGGCGTAATTACAAGCAGTTTCCGCTGAAACTGTGGTAGAGAACAAAACTTTGATTTCATAATAAAGTAAAAATAAAGTAAAGCATAAAGTGTGTTATATTTTTGAAATGGGTATTTATGAGAGAAATAAAATAGATAAAAGTATACAGGGCGTTCTATTTAAAAAAAGTAAGTTTGGTACGATTACTTTGACGTGACCCCGAATACTCATTTTGAAAACGGCATTGGAGTCTACGTGAAAAAGTGCTGAAGCAAAATTAGAAAGAAATTTTGCAAAATAGCTATTTGAAATTGTTTTCTAAATCACACTAGTTGAAAGATAAAATATTTTTGATAAAATTTATTTTATCCACAATCACCATATTATAGAGCTATTATTATGCAGTTATGAAACGTATTATAACACCTATAAAACACTAGTGTTTTATATTCCATAAAACATTAGTGTTTTGTAATATATAAAATTCAAGAAAAATTTGCAGAAAATATAGTAATTATTTATTAACATTAATATTAACATTTACGTTAACATCAAAAGTAAACTTATTTGCAATATCAGGATTTACATTTACACAAACCACGTTTGAGGAAGACTGCATCGCGGAGATCTCTTGCATTGTGCTGGATTTTCCTTGAACTTTTCTAGCAATATCGATTTTATTTGACTCGCTTTCTTCTATATACCCCTCAACAACACTAGATGACCTCCACGCTCCGTGCCTCTTAAGAGTGAGAATATTAACACCAGCATTAGCCAACAGAGTCGCCGAAGAACGGCGCATACTATGGCCCGTGTAGGATTTAGCGTCTAGAAGTTTTAAGAAAGAAGCAATCTGTGAGGGATTCTGGAAATAGTGTTAATTCCCACAGATTGCACGGTGCATTTTGAATTTATATATCGCAAAAAAATCTTCCCTGCGAAATAGTACTTTTAGGACGTAGGCGTATGTATTTCTTGCATATCTCCATAACATTAACAGAGAATCCTTCGTCTAATACAGTGAAACTTCTTGACATATTGGTCTTTGTTTCTGGGATGGACACGTAGATAAAAGATCGTTTATCTTTCACATGTTCAATATTTAAGTTTACCAGTTCATTGCATCGTAAACCTCCACAAACAGCCATTATGACAGCAACCTAGAAATATTTAAAATAATTAAGATACCAATACAAAAGAAAAGAAAACTGGTTGTACCTTCATCATTAAGTACTTTTCATCAGATGCTGTTTTCAAAATTGTTCGATGTGTCCCTCTCAAGCACTTTTGCTTTCTTTGCCTTATAGTTTTTGATTGGCTCTTGAGATAAGCAATTAATTTGCCGTATTTTGATATGTCAATATTTCTATGCACATTCAAAGTTGCTCTTAACATTGAATATTTCGTCCACATCGACGAGGAGGCAAACTTGCTTTTACATTTAAAAATAAGCCAACAGGACGTCCTCGTTTATGATGTTTGCACCTCTTTTCTCTCTCCATTCATTAAAGGTAGCAAATTCTTTTATGTATGCATCTTTAGATTCGGCCGGGAACAGTTGCAGAGTCACTTCTTCAGCTTCTGCTTTAATTTCTACCGGCAAAGAATCACTTTTAAAAATTCTTGCGTAGATTATCTGCCTACTAAAACACATATACAATAAATAGCTATAATTGACAATTGATCAGCTTTTTAATTTTATTTCGATGAACAAATATAACTTTTTATCCTACAAATTTTAATTTTTCTGTACTCATTTATTAAAAAATTCCCATTATTACTTCAAGTTATTATAGTTTCAGCAGTTAGTTCAACTAAAACGCTTCAGTTACAACCATCATTCATAGCATTGACGAAAAAAATTTGAACGAACAAAAATATGGGCGAAACCAATAATTCTATTCAAAGTTTGTTTTGAATTTTGACGCTTTCGGAATAGAATAAAGTTTTAACTGTAGTGTTTCATATGTATGAAGGGAAGTTCGAAAGTTAAAAATGCTCGTCATGAGGTTTTAAACTTTTCAAGAGGTTACTGCTCGTTTTGCGACATTCTACACGAAGTGCATGAATAATTTTCCTTAAAATTCTTCAATCTCGAGATGTTTACTTCGTGTCGATGGGTTTATTCGTAGATTTTCAAATGAAAATGTTGAGTTTGGTTAGTTGTTGAAAACTATCAACCAGTCTGCACAATTAATTTATGCGCGGGTTTTAATAATAAAGTGGTGGATCTAAACAATGGAGTTAAATGGATTAGCAGTTAATTTAATGGTGTTACAGTATGTAAGATTAGTTTGCGTTCTAAATTTTCTAAACTGTACAAGCAATGTCTGTATAAATGTCCTGTAGCTGAACATCCACGAAGGAGGGCGTGTTGGATAATACATGGACAGGGGTAAGCAACGACCCGTGGCGTCGCCATAGTTGCGTGCTGGTTACCGTAAACACAATGGCAATGCTTGGTAATTTACCGACCGTGACACACCGCTGTCACCGCCACTGCAATCTCATTTACCAAAAGAGCAAGAGCTTAGCGCTGCGTACAAAAAGAAAAAATTTCCCTTACTTCATAATATTTTATTAACAATGCATGCACTCGGCGTAAATACCCTTTTCAGATTTTTTTTCATTTTATAACCCCCGAGCTTCGATAAACCTAATTGAATAAAACAACGTCGAAACCAACTTCGACGAAAAAAATACAATTTTTCAGTACCTAATACATTTTTTTTATTACATTCTCCAACTTACTATAATATATTACAGAAAAGCGATTAATGAGTAGTTTCAGCTTCTAACAGTTTTCAGTAAACGACGTGGGTAATTACATTAACCTAACTCAAAATTTATACTAAACTTCAGTTGTCAGTTACATTTTCTGCACTATGTAGAATTAGTTGTTTAGAAAATATATTAAATCTAACACATCTTGTTTAAGGTTAAGCATAAGTTTCGCCGTGATTTAAAACAATAAAATTCTCCTTTATTATTTTTGTTTTGATTAACAATTAAATTGAATAGTAATACGTAAAAAAGGGTTTTAATGTAACGTAATATGTGTCTATAATATCCATTTAAGTTTAACAACTTCGTTAATATTGTATGTCCAATTACAGGTCTGAAACTAGAGCTCCGAATTTTACTGCATCTCCGTAGGCCAATAGTCTATTACACAAAATGGGAATATAAAAAGTAAATGCTAATTGCTTTTTTATTTAACTTTGGAACCTTAATTTTTGTTTGAAACGTAGTGGAAATGAAGATTAATTTTTAAAATTGGAAGAAAAACAATCTTTGCGATTTGAATTTTATCCGCATATCATATATTGCTAGGTACAACCATTTTTTCGAAGATTGGTTCACCTTACTTAAATTTGATGTTCGTAAGCTGTATATAAGATTTTAAGATGAAAGTGTGTAATGAAAAAGGCTATCTTTATGAATTTTCTTTAACGTGGTAATTTTTCTTTTTTTGTGAGTTGAATAGCTTTTTTTGTCGTAAACTTTCAGAAAGTAAAACGTTCAACATTAAATCTGTAATAAAAATGAGGGTACTGTATAAGAAACAAATATTTCAAAATGGTGCAAATTGAACAGCAGAGTACATACTAGAAAATATAATAATATAAGAAAATGCAAACAAATTAGAAATTAAGATAAAGAACACAGTCCTATAAATAAATGAAAGGAACTCTGTATTAAATTTATTAAAAAGAAAAAAAATTAAAAAGATGCAATCGAAACTACGAAGAGAGCCACAACTTTATTTTATTTTATTTATTTCTGTTAAATTTTGGTTGCAACTCGAAATTTTCTTAAATTCGGACTTCGGATTGATGTGTATATAGAGTGCTTCACTGTGAAACTGAAAATATTGTTGCGCATCCTAATATTCTGGAAGTAGATTCCAACTTCCTTATTTTAATTAGTCATATTTTTTAGGCAAGTTTTGGAAGCTACTCTAATTTCTACTTCTACATTCAATACCATTAATTAATTCTAAAATGAATACTTTTTAAGTTATTAGAGAGATTTTGAGTCACTTAAAATAACTACTCTGTGGTTATAAGTAACAATAACGTCGAGCTATTTCAATAGTTTTGGACTGAATTTAACAGAACTGTCACATTTTTTTGTTATAATTTTTAACCCTAACTTAATTTTGTGTGACGGTTTACAAGGAGGTCAACTTTATTGTTTATTGATCCGCCTACTGTGAATAAGTATATCATAATATTAATGGTTTCCTTTTTTTGTTTATCTAGAATTTCTTATGGCTAAAATATGCATTTTTTGAGTTATTTAAAGTTCTATTGAAAAAAAGTGTATTTCAAGATTCTAAGGTCAGTTGGGGTATTTGGGCCATGATTTTACAACGTGAGTGCGTATTTTCTAACTTTATACTTACCCGAAAACCACTAACAAAATATTTTTTTTTAATATGTAAATTACTTTTATTTAGACAAAAATATGCATACTTCATATGTCTAAAAGTCAAATTTAATTTTCTTTACATTTAAAGTAAGTAAAAATTAAAGAACAAGAAAAAAATGGCTGATGGGTTGCAGTTTCACCAAGAAATTGGGGCTACTCGGCTATTTAGCTCTTAGTTTCATTCAAACCGTGCTTATTGGAAAATAAAAAAAAAGAAAAAAAAAAAAAAAAAAAAAAAAAAAAAAAAAAAAGTCATTAAAAAAAATAAAGTTGAGTATAAGTAAGTTTCAAAAAAACAACGTGGTGTTAAAGTAGTAGGGTATATTTGCCGGTTAAAGAACCTCCTCCTTTGTCAAGGAGGAGGTTCTTTAATCAGGCAAATGGGTGACAGTTCCTCAAAGCAATTGTAGGCGGAGGTTCTGTCACCGGCAGATGGGTAAGCGTTCCTCAAGGCAATTGTAGGCGGAGGTTCTTCAACCGGCAAATGGTTGACAGTTCCTCAAAGCAATTGTCGGCAGAGGTTCTTTCGTACGCGTTGCAGGAGGCAATTGTATATGCATTATACGTGTTATCCTTGGTGGTCTTAACAGTCGTAACGTATGCATCATACTGACCTGTATCATTTACCTGTACTGCATTCTATAGACATCGTATACATTTTAAACCAGACAAAATAATCGTTAAAAGAATTGTGATGTTTACAATTACATACTATCTGAAAGTATTCATTTTATTGACCTGTGTTGTTTGGTATATACATCGTTGTAAGAATTTTGACCCTTAAATACCGTCTCAAGGTTGTCGTTGTATTGTATAAGAGGATGGGTTTGAAGTAGGAATTCAGTATTGATTCTGGTTTAGTCGTCTGTTAAACGTCAGTATAAACGAGACAATAATTATTATTAAATTGGGTATAAAAGGTAACGAACTCTACAGCACGTGTTATTATAATTGTGTTTGTTGTGCGAAAAACTTGAAATTGGTGTGGAATCGTCAAAGTTTAACGAGTAAGTAAGGTTTATTTGTGAGAACGTATGTTTATAGTAACTTTGTATATATAGTGACAAGCAGAGTTCAAGGTCAATATAAATCATCTTCGAAGCGAAGTATGAGCGGAAAAGGTGAAAAATTAATGCCGAAGAAAACTAAAATCGAAATGGTACCTAAAAGTTCGATGACAGAAGCGACATGTTTAAATTTAAATAATCCTTCATCAAGTTTAAATATAAATAACCCTATTACAATGTTAAAAGAAATGGAAGATGCCGTTCAAGACACCATTAATTTGCTGCCTTCTGTCGAATGGGACAATATGTTAGGAAATAACGACCAAATACCGTATACGGCGCAAGATTGTGGGATAAATAGTGTAAGTGATAATGTTTTGACAAAAACACACCCACACCATCGTTTAATAAAATTGAAAACAATATGAAAGGGTGTAACGCTCGGTTGTATGCGGAATGTATGTATCCGTTAAACAAAAGTCATAGCAAATGGATCAAAGTGGGATTGAGCGGAGAACTGCAATTCGAACCCGTCGTTAAATTTATGGGTAAGGGACAAAGTCTTACTTTAACAGAAAACGAATGGAAAACGCTGATTTGTTATAAAGCCGTTATAACAAATAGCTTTGCGGGAAACGGTAGTACTCCATCCTATCTCGAAGTTTGCGGTATCAAAATAACTACCGAATGGATGGATAAAGTTCGGAAAGTTTTGAGGATGCAGAGAGGTGAAGAATCTATTTATTTAGCGTACGATTCAGTCCACCAACTATGGAAATTGGGAGATTTAGTAACAAATCGTATAGATTTATTAACAAAATTAGATTACGTACGTTTCTATAATAGTGCAATCGAAGCGGTAGCAACTATGAACGGAGAAGTTAAGCAAAATATGTTGTCAATTTTAGATAAAACTGGATTATCGGAATACACTTGTATTACCAAAGAATTAATAATGTTTGCTATGGATAAGATATTGTTAGATATGGATTTGCGCGAATTCGTTAGAGTGTAAATGTAAATGTAAACATTATAATTAATTCGAACGGTGGGTAGTGGGAGTAATAATAGTAGTGAGGGTAATAGTTGAGTATATAAGAGTGAAGTAATAGTTTTAAATCATCAGTCGGAGGAGTTCAAAATAAAAAATGGAAGCAAGTTTTTATTACGTGTTCAACCGCATTCTATTAATACCTGACGAGATGGCACTTCGACGTCTGGAGATGGGCAACCTACGTATTGGCGATTTAACATACGAATTTTATCTGGGCCCCTTTCATCCTCTAACATTGATGTTTGAAGCTCATTTGGTAGACGGTTTCACCGGGCAACGCTTTCAATACGACGACGGCACTTTCACGATACAAGGCGTATACGTACGCGACGAGAGAGTGCCGGAGTTAGATGAGTTGCGAAGACGGCTGGAAGAAGACTCCGACGATATCTTCGACGTCGATACCGTTTACCTAGGAAACCTCTTAGATAACATATCTGACGTTTCCTGGGAAACGGACCAAGATATCGACTTGTTCGAGGAGCAGTCGGAGGATGGAGTGTTAGAGGATGATCGGCGTGAAGACGTCGAAGAGTAGCGTTGTGATCTAGATGATAATTTGTAAATTGTAAATAGTCGCTTATGATGTAAATAGTTTATTTTTAATTTGTAATATTTAACTTGTATTTTAGTTTATAAATAGGTATATAAATGTCGTTAAATTAGTATCATCTTTTCATTTCGTAGAGAGTGATAGTGACGAACACGCGTATAAAAGATTATAGTCACGCATGAAAGACTGTATTAAAAACGACGATCGTTAAAGCAAAACTGCAGTAGGAAGCAGATTATCGGGCGTGGAATAATAAACAAGTTAATCGACAAGTTACCAATAGAATTGCACATACCTGGTTATAATTATTGCGGTCCCGGAACGAAATTACAAAAAGGTTAGATCGCGGGGACGCCGGTGTTAATAAATTAGACGAAGCTTGTAAAAGACACGACATCGCCTATAATCTGCACAAAGATTTAAGTAAGCGTCACGAAGCGGACAAAGTATTGTACGAGTCTGCAAAAGAATTGTTACGTAGTGAAGAGACTAGTTTAGGCCAAAAAGCCGCCGCCGCAACAGTAGCTACACTCATGAAAATAAAAACCAGTACAGGTATGGGTCTACGTAAACGCCGTGTTAAGATGAGACGCACGAAGAAAGCGTCGAAACGTCGGGGTGGTTCATTAACTTTGCCAAAGCCGTTAGAATAGCTCGAAAAGCCGTTTCACGTTCCGGCACTAAAGATTTGTTGCGAAACGTTAAAGCGGCTTACGGTACGTTGAAGAAACATCGTTTGAGTATCAAAGCGCCACGTTCTCGTGTAATACGTTTACCAAAAAAGGCGGATTTTTACCATTGATACCTTTGTTTGCTGCTTTGGGTGCATTAGGTTCATTGGGAGGTGGGGCTGCCGCAATCGCAAAATCCGTAAACGACGCAAAAAACGCTAAAGAAAAATTGGAAGAAGATAAACGTCATAATCGTGCAATGGAGGCGCAAACAGTAGGAAGCGGATTTTACCTAAACCATATAAAAACGGATGCGGATTATATAAAGACGGATATTCAAAAACTAAATAAACTGCCTCGTCGAGCGTTAACGAACGTGTTTTTAGAAAAATATGCGCGTAAATACGGAATTTTAAAGTTTCGAGGAGTATTTATGCGAAACGATCTTCCAAGTAAAATTAACAAAACGAGTGCGGAATTATTAATTTAGATAACGCCGACGGACCGGGCACACATTGGGTAGCATATAAAAAACAAGAGGACAATATAACATATTTCGATAGTTTTGGAGATTTAACACCACCCATAGAAATCGTACGATATTTTCGATCTAGAGAAACGAACGTTAAAATCAATTACAATTATGAAAGATATCAAAAATTTAAAGACGTAAATTGTGGGCAGTTGTGTTTACAATTTTTATTAAATAATAATAATAAATAGGCGGAGATCCGAACGAAAATCTTCAGTGTGTAACTGCAATTCGATGGAGAAATCAAAACAACCAATATCAAATACGTTTACCTTATCCGGAAACGAAACAGAACTAACGTGCGATTTTAATCCGCCTTTATATCTGGAGGAATATCGCAATTACGAATTAGCTTTACTAAATTTCGAAACTTTTAATTCGATACCGAACGTCGATAAAAGTAATAACTTGTTTTCGTACCTATGGGCAATAAACAAAGTGACGCAGTTGTCTGTTTCGAAAGACGAGTTAAAATTAGAAAATGCAAATGATTTAATTGAATTTAAAAGTGGAATAATCGAAGTGGAAACCGGTTCCTACGACATAGAAGATTTATGTAAATATATTGAAAACAAACTCAACGAGCAAACAAATAAATTCGGTACAATTAAAATCGAAGGAAATAATAATACGCAAAAGGTGTCAATATTAAGTAATTGTACCGTAGATTTTGATTTAGATAATAGCATAGGTTCTTTATTGGGTTTCAACAGACGTACGTTGCAACCTTACGAGGTTCATCATTCGGATAAAATCGTAAATATAAATCGTATTAACGCATTACAAATATATTGTAACTTAATCAACGGATCTTATTATAACGGAGAACCCGTACACGTATTATATCATTTTTTTCCAAACGTTCCAGCCGGATTTAAGATAATCGAATCGCCACAACAACCGATTTATTTACCCATGTTTACAAAAATTATCAGTAATTTGACGATACGTTTGTTAGATCAAAATAGAAATCCAGTCGACGTAAGAGGCGAAGAAGTAACGGTCAGACTTCATTTGAGATCGATAGATTGAAGACATCGGAATAATTATCATTATTGTCATTAGCATCGTCACCATTAACATCGTCATCATCATGGTAATATTGTACCATAAAAAATGTCAAGATTACACAAAATCAAAAACGTTAAGGGTAAAAGAGATTTTACAAACAAGTATAAATTTCATAGCAAACGTCATCGCAAAATCAGTAAACGAAGAGATTCGAAACGTTTAACATCTTCAAATCGAAAGTTTTTAACGCAATTAGGTTATACAGTCATAGCTTAATGGATATTTTAAACGTGACGGACAAACTTAAAATCGACAATTCGATAGTGTCATACGAATATCATTCTCATCAACCGTTCGGATCGACCAGCTATGGTAACAATGACGAAGTTCGAATATCCATACCTGAAATTGATAATTACACCTTGCCGTCCGAAAGTTATCTATACGTGGAAGGTAGTTTGAGAAAAATCGGAGAAGACGGAACGGTTACGAAAAATGCTAGCCAAACGTGTTATTTAACCAGTAATCCGGTAGCTTTTATGTTCAGCGATATACGCTATCTGTTAAACGGCGTACAGATAGACGCAGTTCGAAACGTCGGTATAACTTCTTGTATGAAAGGATATTTTTCTTTAAACAAAAACGAAATATTTAAACTCGAAAATGCCGGTTGGGAAACGCAACAATATTATTTGAATACCACGGACGAAAATGGAAATTTTTCATACAGCGTACCTCTCAAAACTCTATTGGGTTTCGCCGAAGATTATAAAAAATTATAATGAACATGAGACAAGAATTGATATTAATTCGTAATAACGACGACAACGACGTCATCGTTCAACCGAAAGAAGAAACAAAAGAGGAAAAGTTAAAATTAACTATAAACAAAATAATTTGGAGAATTCCTCACGTGACAGTCGGTTTAAGAGAACAATTGGCTTTAACAAAATTATCGGAGAAAATACGTACATAAACGTGCCGTTTAGAAGTTGGGAAATACACGAATATCCATCGATTCCAAAAACTAATAAACAATCTTGGGCGGTTAAAACAGCTCCGGAATTGGAAACACCTAGGTTTATTATCGTCGGATTTCAAACGGGTCGAAAAGGAAAAATGAAATCCAACATGTCTACTTTCGATAATTTGAACGTAACTAATATCACCGTGTTTTTGAACGGAGAAAGGTATCCTTATGATAATTTAAACGTCGACTTCGATAGTAATCGTTACGCATTAATGTACGATATGTATACACGTTTTACATAAAAGCGGTGTCGAAATTAAGATCGAGTACATGACGAAAAAAGAAATTCCGGAAGGTACGACGGCATACTGTTTAATATTACACGACAAAGCGTTTCAATATTCTCCGTTGACAAAAATCGTAAAACAATTGGTCTAAATAATAATTTTATTTCAATTCGGGATACTCGCGTCAACTTTAAACTATAAAAGAAAGAATCTTAAACTTAATCGTATCAGTCGATCGGTGGATCGAAACGTAAGTAACATCATCTTATAAAGCTGTTGTAATAATAGTGCGTGTAGTAGACGACAAAATGGCAAGTTCTTTATATTGTAACGTGCATACACCAGCCAATTTTATCGTGGTCGATATTCAAGGTTTTAAAGTGAGAAATAACGAATTTATGCCTAAAGAATTAGCTACGATGGATTCATTACATCGGATGAGTCATTTCGTTTTTAAACCTAGTCTAAGTTACGGATCTCTAACGGGAAAATATCGCACAACGGTTAAATGGGTTACGTCTAACTATCACTGCATCGATTGGAACACGGGATACGTGCCCGCTACAGATTTCGATACTATCATTACGTCTATTTGCCGATCCGTAAGTGTGGTGTACGTTAAAGGAAAAGAAAAAGCTAAGTTTATTCGTAATATTTTGAGAGCACCTATCGTGGTTGCAGAATTGGACGAAAACGTATGTAGGGTGCGACGCGATTATCCCCATTGCACTTTTCATAAGAAAGATAAAAGCGTATGCGCATTGACAAACGTCGGCGTTCTATTTCGTTTCGCAAAAGATGAGTATGAAAAATTGACTGTTAATTACGATTTGAAACTAAATGTCGACGCAAACGGTTTTACCGATTATAGTAGTAACACAACAACTCAAGTGGTGAACGAATGTAATACCAAAGAGTCGACGACTATTAGCAGTAACAACGAAAATAACAATCAAACTAACGCAACAACCGACTTTATCAATTTTAATGAAGAAGAGTCGACTAATATCGAAGACAGTAACAAAAACTCGTAGGTACTAAAGTAGGAGAAAAATAAAAATTGTTTTGCAAGTATAAGACCAGTGCAAAGTTAGCCGTATTTAGAAACGCACGTGTATACAGTTTAACTGCATTATGGAAAGTTTTTTGCGGTGTTTACAGTGGTGTGGGATATTACGTCACATTATAAATCGAGTATGGAAAGTTATCGATAGATATGAAACCGATTTGTCGTTTAAGAACGTCAAAGACGACGAATTGCAATATTTACCTTTAGATTATTGTTTGAAAACGTAAGACCCCTAACTTTGAAAGAAATATGGTGGAAACTGCCTCACGCCTATCGCAAAAATAAACGGTTGCAAAATAAACTGCCTTGTTTGGAACATTATAACTTATCCACCAGCAGAGATCATTGGGACGGACCACCTGTTTAAAAAAAAGGGGAGAAGAAAAAAAGAAAAGAAAGAAAAAAAAAAAAGAAAAAAAAAAAAGAAAAAAGAAGGAGAGGGGGGAGAAAAGGGAAAAGAAAGAGGAAAGGGCTAAGGATATATGTGGCGTATGTCGTAATTCAAATGATAGTTAATACTATATGATTGTTGTTGTTTTGTGAAATCGCAGTAAATATGTAAAACTTTATAAAATAAATTAAAGAAATATTAATGTCTTTTATTGTTTAAACGATAACAATAAATGTTGTGGTCGATTATTAAATGTTGATGTGTTGTACGCTCGGTGTTACCTAAATTAAGTTAGGTTAGATCGAAATAGTTTGACCTAATATAGGTAAGTGACATGGAAAACATGTAAATGAGTTAGGTTAGATCGAAAACTTAGAACCTAAAATAGGTAAGTGAGATGTAACCAAAAATAAGTTAGGTTAGATCGAAATGGTATAACTTAAAATAGGTTAGGTATGATCGAACTCATGTAACCTATGAGTTAGGATAGTTCAAAAACGTATAACCTAAAAGGTTAGGTTAGATCAAAATTGTTTAACCTAAAATAAGTTACGTTAGATCGAAATCGTTTAACCTAAAATAAGTTAGTCGTTTAACCTAAAATAAGTTAGGTTAGATCGGATTCGTTCAACCTAAAATGGGTGTTTAACCTAAAATGTGTTAGGTTAGATCGGATTCGTTAAACTTAAAATGAGTGCTTAACGTAAAATATGTTAGGTTAGATCGAAATCGTTTAACCTAAAATAAGTTAAGTGAAATCATAAACATGTAACATAAAATAAGTTAAGTTAGATGTAAAATTGGTAAGTGAAATAAGGGAAAGAAAGAAAGAAGAAAAGAAAAAGAGAAGAAAGAAAGGAAGAAAGAAAGAGGAAGAAAAAAGAAGAGAAAAAAGAAAAAAGGAGGAAGTTGAAATTGAGAAGAAGGATACAATAGTAAAGAAGAAGGCCCTCCTACAGGTCCGCCTATGGAACGCCTATAAAGAAGAGAGGGAAGAGTAGGGATGGGAGTGGGGACGGGGTTTCGTCCCCCCCCCCCAGGAAAATAAAAACACACAATTTTGAAAAATTTCCCCCACCACAACACGCCCCACTCCGCCCACTCCGCCCCTCCACAACATCATCGGTGGCAACAGGTAATGGACGGTACAAGATGCGATTACCTCGTCAGGAATATCGCGCCCAGAAGAGACAATTAATGTCTTTGAGACGTCACATCAAAAGTTATTTATATTAACAACCGCGTTGAATGTTTAGTTAACACAAGTTTTTCGCAGGTAAAAATTTCGAGGTGATGAAGCTCTGTCTGGGAATTTAGACTTGATGCAGGTATCGCAAATGCTGGAGTTGCCTGGTTACTCATCGACTCCCGTTTCCGTTGCCGCCGCTAATAATCCTGGTGCTTCGGCTACTGGTTTTCATCCTTCGGCATCTACTTCTGCTCTCGTTTCTGCTACTGCTTTTGGTCCATCGACATCTACTTCTGTTCACGCTTCTATTTCTTCTACTTCCGCTCCTACAACTTGGTGCTTTGACACTTTTTTAAATACTTCAATTCAAACTGGTTTTCAACGGGAATTGCTTGATAAAACTAACGAAATAATTAACCATTTTGATTGCCAACTTAATAAACAATTGACAATCTTGCGCACCAGTTTGAAGCAGATTACGTCATTGGCTAACAGTCTTCGCCACACTAATAATTTAGCTTCGTTAGTGGTGACGTTTGATGCTTTAAGCAATGCCATTCGCCAGCAACTAACCAAAATTGAAAAAATTATTAATCAAATAAATCTTTCTTAACGGCTACTTAGGGTTATAAGTGACGGCGTTAAATAACGGGGATGATGAGAATCGGCATGACTCGGAGGATGCGGCTATCGTTGAGGTATGAAGTTGGTGGTCTTTTATGTGTTGTCGTTTCTGTTATTATTATGTTACGGTTTAATGGTTATAGAACGAAATTAAGAGATCATCAACTTCATTTCATTATAGATTACATCAAAGGTGATGATCGGACAATCGACATCGACAGCTCGTACCATTGAGAGTGCTGCAGTGTATCAAGTTGAGGTATGAAGTTGTTGATTTTGTACAATAATTTTATTGCCTTGTTGGGGTTACAGATCGACGATGAAAACTACAACACCGTCTTGTCTACAGACAGGCTATATTGTAGATGATGTATCGACCCTATAGATTATACCCGATACTTTCATCTTCTCCGTCAAACATGGTTGTTGGAAACGAACATGGTTGTTGGAAACGAACATGGTTGTTGGAAACGAACATGGTTGTTGGAAACGATGTTGAAAATTGTAATACAATTTATGGAGATCGCTAACATCATTTTCAATGATCAAAGCTGCCACACCGTCTAGTATTATAAGTTTTTGCCATCTCCAACGTCATCTTCTTTGTCAAATTTGGTTGTTGGAAACGCTGTTGGCGACAATCAAAATAATATTATAAATTTTGATAGTCGCCGATAGCGACTTCTATGATCAAAGCTGCCACACCGTCTCGTCAACGCCGATAAGACGTTTAAAAACTTTTTTGAAATCTTGTCCAACGTCATCTTCTTTGTCAAATTTGGTTGTTGGAAACGCTGTTGGCGACAATCAAAATAATATTATAAATTTTGATAATCGCCGATAGCGACTTCTATGATCAAAGCTGCCACACCGTCTCGTCAACGCCGATATTTGTCAAATTTACCTCTTTACGTCATACATTGTACCGATAGCTATAAATTACGACGATCGACAATCAAAACTACCACACCGTTTTGTATTACGACGATCGACAATCAAAACTACCACACCGTTTTGTCTACGTTGGGTAGACTATTATATTGTAGATATTTTTTCATATTTACATGTATGCTATATTGTAGATATTTTTGACTATGTTTAAATAAATGTATTTTATTACTCTTTCTACTAATATATAAAATTTTTGTGCCATTTGACGTGGTGTAGAAGAAAAATATAAAATTTGAACGTACCTACATTTTACGATTGGAAGAAAATGAAATTTGTATGTCAACCGTTATCGTTACCGATTAAAAACTTTGTTGAAAGCGCCGAGAATAAGTTTACTCGGCATAGTGCGCTATTTGGGGTGTATGTAAAAGAGCATTAATTATTGGACCTTCCGGTTGTGGAAAAACAAACGTTATGCTATCTCTTTTGCTATCGCCCAACGGATTGCGTTTTTAAATCTGTATGTTTGTTCAAATTCTTTGTATCAAACGAAATACGATTTTCTTAGACGTTTAATTGAAACCGTAGATGAATGCAATTATTCCGAAAGCTGCAACATCGAGGCGTTTACACCGCCTTCGAACATTTCGGAATATTCTGTTGTCGTGTTCGACGACATATGTTGCACGGGTCACAACGTGATGAAGGAGTATTTTTCTTACGGTAGACATAAAAACATTGATTGTTTTTATTTGTGTCAAAGTTATAGTGCTGTACCTAAGCAATTAGTACGCGACAATTGCAACTTATTAATTTTGTTTAAGCAAGATTTAACAAATTTAAAACACATTTACGACGATCACATCGCAAACGACATGACGTTTGACGAGTTTAAAAAGCTTTGTAACCTTTGTTGGAAGGCTCCTTATGACATGGTGGTGATAGATCTCGATTGTTCGAAAAACGACGGTCGATATAGAAAAGGTTTAGATACGTTTATACGTTATTAAAAATTTTAAATTTACGTCGGCAATAATTCATTGTTCAGTATCTTTCGCGCTTTCGATACAACAAGTACGTACTTATTGGTCGCGTGTAAACATGAATAAAAAACTCGCCGAAGACTTGATAAACGCTCGCGAAGCTTTGCGACAAAAAATTCGGACATTAAAAGGAGACATCGAAAAAAGCAAATTACATTTTGACGCTGCATACGCTCCTATTACCGAACCACAAAACTGGATGTTGTCGTACCTTCGACCGACGTTAAAGTAGAACCTATAGATATAAAAGTAAAAGACGACGACGACGAAATACAAACCGACGATTATTACACTTTTCCTGCAGATTCATCTTTTCGTATAAAAAAGACGTTCGACTTCATTTTATCCTCATATTCGAAGTTCCCAAATAAAGAAAAAGAAACGTTCGTTCCCGAAAAAATTGTAAAATCTCCTCGTTCGTTCGCAATGTCTTCTCAAATATTAACGTCTACTCCGAAACCTAGGTCGTACAAAAAGCGGACGAAGAAGTGTTTCTTTACGATCCTACGATAGATAATATGGAAGAAAAACAACAAATACACCTACCGCTTACGAAGCTAACGAAGAATTACACGATACCACCGATTCCAACATATCTATGGCATACGAGGGTGCAAAAAATCAAATAAGGTTGTTTCGACAAGAAATAGAAGAGGAATTAGCCAGTCCCGCCGTTCAATCGGTCTTAAATCAGTTTCACGTTTTGCCTAGAACTTATTTGACGGAATTGAAAGCCGACATAGATAATAATTTTGACACTAAATACGGAGTTCGCGAAGATGACGGAAATTTGTTTATAGGAAACAGTGAATTTAGCATAGACGGACGAAATATAGTCATCGACGGTTTAAAATACAAAGGCACGACCGGATTGTACGAATTATTGTTTAAAAAGAACCGGGACAATTTACTATTAATGACGCACGTCAATATCGAGACATTTTGCGACGTACCAATTCTTATAAAGTTAATTACGATCCTCTTAAGCAGATATCCGCCAGCAAAGGATATAAATACGTTAACATTATTAAACCCATCTTGAACGGAAAGAAACCTAACGTATGGTGGGCAAAACGTTGGAAAAGCGGTGGCGGATTAGAATCACTACTACGACCACAAGAAAAATCAACGTTTAAACAAGTTTTATCTAACGTCGCCGCCACGGATTATCGATATTGGGACGATCCCAACGAATTGGTAGAAAGACTTCAACTATTAGTTGCTTCTAAAGCCGCCGGTCATACGGGTCACGATAATGAAATCATTGCCATTTTGGAGGAATTGCGTGAAGCCGGAATTGTTAAATAAGTTATCTTTTACTATTAAACTCGTTTTTTATATTATAAATACTTTGTTTCAAAGAATTTTTGCTCAATTTGATTTAGTTGCTGTCGTAGTCGGCATGCCTCTAAATAAATTTTCTAATTACGTACACGGAAAAATGATTATAGATAAATTTGGGAACGACGTTCACAGTAACTTCATTTTAAAACGCTTAAATAAAGATGTCATAGAAAAATATGTTGACGTACATATTCGAAAACGGGAAGATGATATACAACAAACTATAAACGAACATGTTACAATGTTAAAAAAGATTTTCAAAATCTTAAACAGGAAGTTCAAGAAAACCTTGAAGACATCGTACAACTAAAACAGCCACAAAAACCAAGCACTTTATACTCTGAAACTATACTGTATTTAAGCACAGAAAGACGATTAACTGACGGATTTATGATTTTAAAAGGCGGTCGAAATCGTTACACTTTTATGATGCAATCCGCTATAATTACGTTTTTAGAAATAACTCCACCCGTTGGCGATCTACAAGTTGGATGGGATTACAAAGTATACATATATATAAATAATAGAAGGTACGATGACAAAACGATCGTCGGAAAAAATTTGAAAATGACGGACGAAATTTATGTGCAAATCGAAAATCCAAGTTCGGAACTACCAAAACTAACGTTTTATCTTAAAGTTCCCGTTATTTCTACATTTGAGGAATGACGGTTGGCATGAATATTAGTATAAATTTGTTCGAATAATTTAAAAAGATTTTAGTGCTCGCCGGAAAGACGCTCTGATAATATCCGTTGATCATGTCAACAATTAAACGAGAAGTCGTTGACGAACTTCACGCACCGATAAGAAAAAATTTCCGCGAAGACGAACTATAATTAAAGGTTTGATGGATTTGTTTCAAGCCGATTTGGTAGAAATGATACCGTATGCTAAACAAAACCAGGGATATAAATACATATTGGTGACGATAAACGCATTTTCTAAATACGCTTGGGCGTTACCTCTCAAAAATAAATCCTCTAAAGAAGTCACGGCTGCCATGAAACAAATTTTATTAGACAAGAAGAATAACGTTCCTAAAAACCTGCAAACGGATAACGGGAAGGAATTTTATAATTCGGAATTTCAAAATTAATGAAACAATACGGAATTAATCATTATAGTACATTTTCAAATGTAAAATCCGCAATCGTCGAACGTTTCAATAGAACCTTAAAAGGATTAATGTGGAAGGAATTTAGTATGCAAGGTGATTACCGCTGGTTAGCGTTGTTACCTAAATTGGTCCGAAAATACAATAGTACGGTTCACAAAACGATCGGTATGAAACCACAAGATGTTAATAAAAGAAACGCATCGCATATTTTAAAAACGGTTTATAATTTTATGAAAATTACGGATCCTACCGTAGCTAAATTTCGAGAAGGTGATTACGTTAGGATTAGCAAAAGTAGACACGCTTTTACAAAAATTACACTCCAAATTGGACCAACGAAATTTTTCGCATTTCGAAAATTCAAAATTCTAATCCCAGGACGTATATACTAAAAGATAGTACGGGTGACAATATTTTAGGTGGATTTTATGAAAAAGAATTGCAACGAGTCAAACATCCCGACGTTTACTTAGTAGAAAAAGTTCTACGACGAAAAGGAAACAGAGTATACGTAAAATGGTTGGGACTAGATTCTAAACACAACAGTTGGATATCGAAAACAAACGTATTATAAATACATATATACAATTTAATTACATATATATACAAACGATACATAACATAAATTATTAATTTAAATGAACAATTTAATTATAAACAAATCTACAATTAATTATCGTTAAAAACGCTTATTAAATTGCCTAGACGTTCGTTTATTTCAAATTCTTTTGCCAAGTCGTCAATCGTTTTGTGTCCCCAAGCCAACGTGTGAAAACCGTCTTCCATAATGTAACGTTTGTCGTCTTGAGCAGAAAGTGCAATCTTATTTTTTAATTCTGTATACATTGTATGAAAATGTGATCGAAAAACATATTTTTTTATATACAGATTTTCCTTCCGTCACTACTCGTTTATAATCGTTTAAAGTTAAATGTTTGTTTATAACGTATTGCTTTACACCTTTGGCCTTTTTATTAAATCCGACAATAATTGTATACAATACGCTTTTGCTCCAGTTCCTAAAAACAACGCAATCACGTTTCCGGCGTATTCATCTTTCATTTTTCCCAACATCGGTGTTCCGCGAGGAATGTCATGAATATTATCGATATGATAATTAGATGTATCGAATCTATCTATGTCGTTTTCATATCTTCGTACACGTTCTCCGATTTTATTTCTAAAATCAACGAATCGGTATCCGTATATAGCAATTCGACATTATTGTAGTATTTACGCTTTAAATAATCATAAAAAATTCGTACATGACGGTTTTTGACAATTCTAAAATTGCAAATCCTACAAACAAAGGCTTATTATATCGAACTTCTAATACTTCCATTTCTACGGCCACCAAATTATCGCAAAATATTTTACTCGATTTAAAATTAGGTTTCGCTACAAGTGCTTCCACTCCGGCTCTTCTATAATACGATTCCCAATGCGTCACCAATCTGATGTCTACCCTATTTTCGACATTTTCCATTGTTTTGCCGAAAACCATGTTGTTCATCAACTTGTAATGATTTTTTCGAATTCGTTACTAGCGTTGTTGCGTTTGTTCGTATTAAAATCTATATATTGTTTCATCCAATTCGACTGTTTAAATTGTAACGCTCTATGAACGTGTAAAAGTTTTAAACCGTGGTCGAGGCATTGCTTTAGATTAACGTAGTGTATTATATATTTCCTTTTGTCGTATAAATTTGGAACTAACTTCTTAAATTTTCCATTGGGAGGAAACATTTCTTCGGGACAAAACGGTAAACAATTATGGTATTCGTGCAGTTCTTTCGGATACTGAAGATCTACTTCAAATACGTATCCCACGTCTGATTCTTCATCGAGATCGCAAATCGATAACTGTTGAATTTCGGTTTCCGTTAACCATCGAAATTCTCCCGTAGGCAATTTACGTCGCATGGAGTGGCCATATAAATTCGTAGCATCCAAATAAAGGATGTAAGATGACGGTTTCGACTCGTTATAATAGGGAGTAAATTTATTGTTCGCCTTAGCCAAACGTTTCGAACACATGCTGATGCCGCCGCGTATACCGCTTTTAAAAAAATGCACCATATCGATATCGGTCAACAAATCGAGTTTTACGCCGGTCATCTTTAATAAAGCGTCCCAACCGAATCCGGGCGCCGTAAAATAATGACACGGATCTAATTTATAATATTCAATGCATATGGTGCGAAAATTTTCAAAAATATCCGACAACAATAATACGTCCGACTTTAAATATACATCACTGTAATCGCCTAAAGTATTACACTGAAAAACGTTCCACACTCGCAGGGCTCTCGCGTAATTTTCTTCCGAAACGTGTTCATCGTTTAAAACATCGTAAAAGTCTATGCGATCAGGTAACTTCGTAACATCGAGTTTCTCAAAAGAATCCACAAAAGAATAAGGAAAAACCCTTTTGACGTATTAATTCAAATTTTACATCGTCCGGGTAGTATTTTCTAATTTCTGAACATTTGTCATTTTCTAAATACGATCCGAGTTTTTCCAATGACGACGCCATAAATCTAAACGAATCGACGAATCGCAACTTTATAAATTGTTTATAGCTTTTCCTTTAGAATCGGTCAAAACATCTACCAACACTTTTTTTGAAAACGAAATGTATTTTTCTTTATTTTGAGCAATCACGTCTACTTCTTCCTTATTCAAAGCGATTTCTTTTACGAACATGTGACAGTCGTAATTAGATAGGTTGTGAAAAATATCGGTATAAATTTAGGAACTTTGTAATTTAAATTGCACACCGAATGCGCGGGACCGCGATATAAACCGGTCATATGATCGTGGTCGTACACTTTATCATTAATTTCCATAAATTTTGTACATATGTGACAATAATTAGCGTTACGAAAAGATTCTTCTTGAAAATCTGCTAAAGGAATCATATCTTTCACGTCACTTATATATTTTTATAAATTTGTACAACGTCATTTTCTAACGTATTCATAAATGTTTGAGCGGCGTTTTTCCACGAAACATTTTTAGTTTTGACAAACCATCGTCGTAACTACATTTAATGTAATAAGCGAAAGAATACGGTTCGTGTTCGTAACATCGTACCGTATACGATGAATTTTCCATGTCGGGGTTCCGGTTAAGGTTGTCGTCTTCAGCAATCGGTTTTAGCATAGCTTCAAAATCTGCATACACTACGAATGGAAGTTTCAATTGTTTTTCAACATTTTCAAACTCTAACAAGTTTTCTCTCACCTCTTTTCCATATTTGTTTATTTTCATCGCGACAGTTGGTAAATTTACTTTCACTTTGTTGCAATCGTCATTTTGATGTCGAATGAGATCTGTTTCGATCGAAAAATGTACTAAACATCCTTCACATATATATTTTTATGTTCGTTACGAGACTTTTGCGATGAAATCAAACGAGATAAGTTTTTGATCCAACAATAATGACTATTTCCCGAATCGTCGGTCACCAGCAGCAAATTTACATGGCGAGATTGTTTTTGTTCACAAACGTACAACGTAATTATAGTGTGAGTCATTTTTGTAAAACGCTATTAAAGTTACTACTTACGCCGTACACATTTACAGATATGTTATTTAAACGTTCAAACGTCGGTACATCACTTAATTGTACTGGAAATTTTATATTTGAAAAATTGAATCCGACAGTTCGATAATCGGGATACGACGAAGTTCTTTGAGATAATCCTTTCGGTTCGTAAAAAGCAGACGTTATGGCCCACGCAAAGCAAGCGTTATCAGAATTGTGAATGTTAATAACCGCATGTTTTGTTTTAATAGCATACGGTAAATCTATATAACTCGATGCACTTATTGGATTATATTTATTCACATTAATTTCAATATATATAATATTTACTAAAGACCATCCAGAATCTCTTTCTTGAAATTCCGACATTTTTGTTTTATTTCTTCCAAAAATGTTTCGTATATTTCATACAAGTCGGAGGCCATACTGATAATTTTATTTTTGGTATTAAACGATTTTATTTCACTATCCATTTTAGTCGACAAAAATACACTCCAAAACATTCCAAATTTACTTTAATCGATTTGTGCAAATCAACGATGCTTTGTACAAGAGCTAAAACTTTTCCCGAATATCATGCCCAAACTCGTTAATATCCACGTAATGTTTATTACCGCTAACTCTATAACTCACTATTTTATTACCAAACGCGCCAGCAATTTTTTCGATTCCGTCATCTATTATAACGAACGCGTTTTTCTTATGTGCGTTACTTCGCAAATGTGCAGAGTAACACACGCTCGAAATATATACGTTACACATTTCACAAAGTACGTCACTTGAAGAGCAACCTTCATTGTCGGCACGACGTTTCTTAACGATGCACGATGACATTTGATGTCTTTTTAAATTATCGCGTCGGGTAAACGTTTTTGCACAGTTTTCACATTCCATCTTTAACGACTTAATGTTCAACTTACGACTGAACTAGAAACAATACTGAACTCCTTCTTCAAACCCTCCCTCTTATATAGTACAACGACAACCTTGAGACGGTAATTAAGGGTCAAAATTCTTACAACGATGTATATAACAAACAACACAGGTCAATAAAATGAATACCTTCAGACAGTAATTAATTGTAAACATCAGAATTCTTTTAACGATTATTATGGTTTGGTTTAAAATGTATACGATGTCTATAGAATGCAGTACAGGTAAATGATACAGGTCAGTATGATGCATACGTTACGACTGTTAAGACCACCAAGGATAACACGTATAATGCATATACAATTGCCTCCTGCAACGCGTACGAAAGAACCTCCGCCGACAATTGCTTTGAGGAACTGTCAACCATTTGCCGGTTGAAGAACCTCCGCCTACAATTGCCTTGAGGAACGCTTACCCATCTGCCGGTGACAGAACCTCCGCCTACAATTGCTTTGAGGAACTGTCACCCATTTGCCGGTTAAAGAACCTCCTCCTTGACAAAGGAGGAGGTTCTTTAACCGGCAAATATACCCTACTGAAAGTAAGTCAAAATATGGAATAACCCAACTTTTATTAAAGTACAAGAAAAAAACAATAGTTATTTACGTGACATGTGCGTAAACAGATTCTTTGCGAATGAGTGCCGGTGGCATTGGCACGAATTCCAGAATATTGTTTACGCACAAGTTGCGTATTCTATTTTTTGCACGATATTTTTTTAAATTCGCACTTTCAAAATTCTGATATTATAACATTCAAACCACAAAATTTAATTAGTGAGCTGTGGCTACAACGCAAATGCACATAATGCATACGTTTGTCATCCAGTCTGAGTTAACCTATTTAATTGTCACACTTTTATTTGAAGATTTGAATTGTTTTTCGGCATTTACAAAAAATACAAAGTGCGTAAATTGGATTCTAAATAACGAAAAATGTAAGTATGTACATCAACAATTTGTGTGTACAACGCGCGCTAGAAGTTCTATCTACAAAAAATGACATATAATATACAAGCTGTCGTTCGTCATTTCGAATTTTCAATTATCAATTATTACCGAACTGAAAGAGTTTTTGCTATAGTAGGGATGTAAAGTGATTTCTCGTAACTGAAATTGTGTGTTTATGCAAATATTTTTGTAGCAAAATGCTCTATTAACCCAGTGTTTTTGCTACATTTTTGAAACACTAGTACGTAATTCTGTTGTTTCGGTAGGCGTATTGACGTACTTATCTGGTAGTTTTACATGCACTGAGTGCAAAAAATCTATTTTCAGATAATAACTTTTTTACATACAAAAATTATTAAAAAAGGTCCATAAATCACTTAAATTATTAGTGAAGCTGATTATATTTTGGATTCTATAGCCTTTATGTTTAACAATTTTCTTACGACACCAGTTTTAGCAATGTATGATTTTTCTTATGTTTCTATAAATTTCATTGTTTGCGAATGATGTTTAAGAAACATGACATAATACAGAATATTTATTAATAATTAGTTTTATAAATCATACTGGATACTTTTTTTTGAACTCCGGTAGAGGGCGCTATGTGAGTAACTAACATATTTTGTCAAAATTTGTCAAAAAAACTAGCGAAAATAGCTACTTCATTCTTTTTTTTTTAATCAGAAACGATTACTACAAAAATGTAAGTAAATTACCGCGACAGAACCTGAGCCGCTGTATCTGTGTACCCATTGGCATATTAGATTTGAAAATCAAGAAAACCATAGAATCAAAAAAATACGTTAATGTCAAAATTGTATCGTTTCCATATTAGATTATTATTTTCCTTGTTTGAAAAGTTATATTTTGTATTTTTAAAATATCTTCGTTGCTTTAAGAAGCAGTTGCTATTATTGCTATTTATTCTGAGTGTATGCAAATTGTAACTGTAGCTGCAAAACAGTACTCATTGTGTTATCCCAAAAGACGCCGCTGTGACCATACAAGGGCGGTTCAATAAGTACCTGTGTTTGAAGACACAGGACGTTCCTAAGAGAAGTTGGTGTTATCATCGTGTGCTGCCATTTATCAAACGACGCCAAAACAAATTTCAAGCTAATTGATAGGTTAGTTTGGATTTGACAGCCATTCGAGTAAAACGTGTTTCGTGATTTTCGCTAAGATAGAGTGTAGCATCGTTCGATAATCCGCTTTTTGTTTTTGGATGGGAAAAAATGCGAGAAGATAAAAGCAAAGAAAAAATCAATAAAATTGTCCACAACATGATTTTCGCTGGTCGACGACTGAAAGTACGCAAAGTAGCAAAGACCGTAGGTATGTCGACCGGAACGGCAATTAATATTTTACATGATAAGTCGGCGATAAAAAAATTATCGGTTCGATCCGGCTGTTAACTTTGAAGCAGTGTTTGGAACAATTTAAGCAATATCCAAAGGACTTTTTGCTTCGAGTTGTCACCGATGATGAAACCTGGATTCATCATTACACTAGACACTAAGCAACAATCAATACAATAGACTTCTCCAAGTGAATCTCCTCCAAAGAAAGCGAAGACGGTTCCATCAGCCGGAAAAGTTATGACGACGATTTTTTGGGACGCAAAGGGCGTCATCCTCGATTTTTTAGAAAAAGGAAAAATGGTCACATGACAATACTACAGTGAGATATTGCATCGCATCGACAAAAAATTGAAGAAAACAAGGCTGTATTTGGCAAAAAATTCATCCGGAGTTGTCGCCAAACTGCATGAATTGCGTCATAAATCGCTGCTGCATCCCTCCGTATTTACCCGATCTGGTTCTCTTCGACTTCTTTTTGTTCCCTAACATGAACAAAGAGAGACGGAGGCGTATTTTGGAGAGTTTGACAAATCCTATTTTTTGGAGGTGTTAAAAATGACAGGAACGTTGGGAGAAGTGTATCTCTCTAAAAGGGGACTTGAAAAATAATAATTTTTGTTTTGAAAAAATGGTGTCTTCATTTTTAACATGGGTACTTATTGTACCGCCCTCGTAGTACTAGCAGTAGCGTTTATTAAGGAATAAGAAACCAGGTTTTAATAAACTTGTGAATTCGTACACTTGATCCTGCTAGAAGGGCTCAATAAATTGAGGACCCCTAAAAATTTTTTCCTAAAACATATCAATGCGATGTGTAGTTCCCCCCCTCCGGTTCTCAACGTGTTGCTCTGCGGAGCCCTAGTGCTCTGCAAAGCTTCTGGTAGGGCTTCCGCCGGCGGCGCCGGCGGTTATTATAATTTTATACTTATCTATTTCGAAGTGGAATCTTTAAGAATAAAGTTACTCAGGATTTATCTTAAAATAAACTAGCAAAACGAAACTCCTACTTGTAGGTTTTAACGAAGGTTTTAAGGATTTATGATATACGTAAATTAAAAATGCAATTGTTACGTAAGCACCCGATCTATTAAAATCGTACATCCACGCCACCCTTGGCTCTCGGACTATTAACAATCGAGTATCCATCGTCATGCGCCGCACACTTATAATAATTGACAGTATACGCAGATGCACCACGCGACCACGCCACCCTCCAGGCTATAATATTTTTTTTCCTGCTCGGCATGTTCTGTCGCTTTGAGTGTTTTTTAGTGGTTGTAAAGTCTTACGTTTTGTGCTTAAATGGACTCAAATACATTGATTCAAAGTGTTAAAGAAGAATCGGTTGTTGGCTTAAAGGTGCTGCAATAAAAACAAAATCATCTACGGAGGGTTCAGAAGTAGTTTGCTTGGATACTGCTGCTGCATCAGGTTCAAATCAAGCTGATATGACGGCGTCGTCGGTGGCCAACTGTAGTTCAAGTTTAAGTAGTAAAGCACCTAATTCGCATGACGCAACAAATACAAAAAAAAGGAAGTATGATGAATCATACATTAACTTTGGATTTGTTGATTCCAACGGCTTCCCTCTCTGTACCTTGTGCAGCAAACTCTTTCCTAATAGTTCAATGGTACCTGCTAAGATGCGCCGACATTTAGACACTGTACATCCCGACTTCAAAGATAAGAGTAAATAATTTTTTGTTCGAAAAAAAGAACAATTATTACAACGCCAACAAACCCATAAAGTACGCTACTCAGACTGTGAATGACATAGACATAACACGATGTATGCTTGACGAAAAATCTGCAAAGCATCTTTCTACAGTGCCGCTTTCAAATGATACAGTTCCGCGCCTAATTGACGATCTCGCACGATACATTAAACAATAATTTATTGCACGGATTCAAAGTACCAAATTCGTCTTGCAAATGAATGAGTCCACTGATGTTGCAAGACTGGCCATCTTGCTAGTAATTGTTCGTTATCCATATAAACATTCTTGCTTATGCGCTCATCGCTGCCTACTAACACTACCGAAGAAGAAATCCTTAACAAGATTAATATGTTTTTTGAAGAAAACCAATTAGATTGGAATTATTGTATCGATATTTGTACTGATGGTGCCAAGGCAATGACAAGTGGAACAGCAGGAGCAGTATCACGAATTAAACTGAAAGCGCCAAATTGTAGTTCTAGCCACTGTATCCTGCATAGACAATCGCTTGCGGTTAAGATAATGCCACTAAATCTAAAGTTACTTCTTGATGAGGCGGTAAAAATAATTAATTTTGACAAGTCACCTCCACTGCAATCACGATTGTTCTCAATATTATGTGAAGAATATGGTAGTATCCATAAAACATTACTCCTTCATACAGAAGTGAGATGGTTGGGACGAGGTAAAGTTTTAACAAGGCTATATCAATTAAGGTCCAAACTAGACGTATTTCTGACAGATAACCCGTTTAATTTGAAAGATCGGTTTTCGATATAAGCTGGATGTTTAGAATAGCATTCTTAGCTGACCTTTTTGGAAAACTAAACGAAGTTAACCTATCACTGCAAGGTAACCAGGTAACAGTTTTTAATACATATACCAGAATAACCATTTTCAAAAGAAAAAAAGGTTTTTGAATAATTTGTTTTCGTAGAAAGGAAATGAACAGCTTTATATTGCTAAGTGAGTTCCATAGTAATCTTAGCAGCAGTGATGCAGAAGAGTTGGTTGAAATATTTGAATGATCTTCAAGGGACTTTTGAGAGCTACTTTCTAGAAAAAATATCAGAAAACTGAAAATAAACTCATGGGTTGAAAGTCCGTTCTCATCCGAATTACAGAAGCCTGAAAATATGGCAAATTATATCTACGAACCATTTTTAGGAATGACGTCGGACACAAGTATGGAATCATTGTTTAAAACGACTTCCCTGAATGGTTTTTGGTGCAGAGTTTGCGATGAATATCCACAACTTGCCACAGAGGTTTTAAATATTCTTCTACCGTTCCCTACAACGTATTTGGGTGAAGCAGGATTTTCAGTATATGCAGCTACAAAAAAAAAGTTCCGCAATAGACTGAATGCCAAACCAGACATGAGAATTCAACTTTCTTCTATCAAGCCAGATATTAACCAGATAATGAAAACCAAAAAACAATTTCAAGCCTCTCATTAAATGCACTCTAAGTAGTTTTTTCATTTTTGCTATAACTTGCTCTGTATCGACCTTTTTTTGTTTGTTTATAACTTAATAGAAAATACAAAATTTAACCGGTTTTTGCTTTTACTTTAGGTTAGGTTAGGTTAAGCCTTAGAATTTGGGGTTCCGTCAAAAATTTTGATTTTTAAAAGGGTTCCATCACCAAAAAAGTTATCACTATTTCCCATAAAACGTATATATTGACATCCAATCCAATTTGCATTGGATACCTAGTTATGATCGAGAAAATCTGGCTTGAAAATCTAATTGCACTTACAAGAGTATACACAAGACGACATACTTTGAAAATTAAATTATAAAACAAACAAAAATGCTACTTTAAAAAATTAAATAAACACCAAGTTCTAGAATAAAATTTAAATAGTTTGATATTATTAAAAATTTTACACTGAAATTTTTTAATGCTAAAGTAAGACAAAGTAGTTCTCAATAGAATTCCGAAAATAAACATTTTAAAAGGTACACTTACCATGACAGGTTCTTGTTGGATGAAACCTGAAAAAAGAAAATAGATATAGTTAACGACAAACAGTTTGATGCGACATCTAAGATTCAAACCTTGGGCTAAGGTAGCACATTTTGATATGTATTTTATTTAATTAAGCGTAAGTTATTAATAATCATCATTTTCTATCTTACGTCATTCTCCTTCTCTCTATTTTTTGGGTTTTAAATAACTTTTACGGGATGTTTATTAAGCAAACCGGTTTAAACTGAGATTGAAAAAGTTTTGGTCATTATCAGCAACACTGTTCTTTTTGTACTAAACTGACATTTTCGATTCTTTAGGTGACAAATACTTGTGAGACTTTGTTTTTGTGACAGAATGTATAAACATTAGGTTTTTTTTTTACTATAACACAAAAACAAAGTAAGATAATTCAAATATGTAACAAACATCTAAAAGGTCATAAACGGGACTCTAATTTTTATACTCATTATATATCTCAACTTTGTAACATAATCAGAACCTTGATGAAAAATAATTGTTTTCCGAAATCGTCACTGAAGTAACAAAAAATCGGCGGTAAAGTAAGTAAAACCTGTACTAAAGTAATTCATTGTTCGACGACTTTTAAGTTGACATGAGATGTGTAAAATGTATGTAAATTTTAGAATCGCGCAATGCGGGGCAAAGATTTGCCGTAAAAATAAAAATAGTTGATTATATTTACTCCTTAAAGAACGTTAAAAAATTGTCCTATTTTGTTCATATTTGGGAATTTCGGAAAAAAAATATATTTTAGACTACCTCAAAATTATTTATATTAATTTAGCTAATATAAATTCTCTTTTAAACAATCAAAAAAACTTTGTTTAAAGTATAATTAATGTAATATACAAAATTTTTGTAGAATTCATATATCTACCTTTTTAATTGTTTAAAATTTATTTGACAGCTGCCATTAACATTTTAAATTATAATTTATTATTGCAGTTTTAAATGTAAGTAGGTTAATAACCATTTTTCATATAATTTTTAAATTAATTATGGAATCTGAAAATGACATTAGTTAATTAAAAAAGTCAAAACTAATCATTAAATAAAAAAACTGTATGGAAAGACAAGAATTTTTAAATAATTTTTTACTACGATTATTTAATTTTTGTAATTTTTATTTTTTAATATTTTATAATTTAATTTGAAAAATGTAATATAAATTTTTTTAATTTATCATGTAATTGTTATTTAAGGTTATTAAAGAATTTCTTTTAATATTGTGAAATTTATAATTTACACACAATAAGAAGTATTTAGCTTTCTGAATTACTAAGTGTATATGGAGATTATCTAATTTAAAGATGATGTTCCACAACATTTTTCTTAAATAGAATGTAATTAAACGTAACATAATTTAAAACTTCTGATATCTAAGATTTTAATAACTGGTATCTGCAAATCTTTCCTCGTGCTTTCGTAAAAGATTTTTATATGAATTAGCACATAAAACTTCTCCTGCAATACTACATCACCTTTACTTTACATAAATTAAAAACAACAGGTGTTCGTAACCAAACAATGAGCACAATTAAACCAAAAATTAATTTTTAATAAAATTAACATTTAAAATAATTTACAAGGTCCTATACAACTAATTTGCCGCATAAGCATATGACAAATGTTTCGCGTTGTCCCTAAATTTTTAGATTGGTACCATAAAAATATTAAATGATTCGTATAGCGCTGAATTGCAATTTACAACTATGTGCGGTTATAAACGTAACTTGAATTTATCTTATATCTAAATACAAATTATAGCACTGACCTTATTATACAAATTAACGAGAAGCTTTTGTGGTTTTATAGTAGTTGCGTAACTTGCAAAAAATCTAGGTAATAACAATAACCTTTTTTTGTATTCGTAAAAATTATAACTTTAAAATTCACTCACTACTTTTCGATGATTTCACAGTTAAATCTTAATAATTTTTTACTGTGCGCTTATTTGTTTCTTTGGTTATTAGAGTCCAATAAATTTTTTAGTTCTTTCACATAATTATTGCATAATAGCATTTTAATTTTATTTATTTAAAGCTTTGAACGTCCTGTTTTCCACGATGGAAAAATCAGAATCACTCATTAATCGTAGGTAATTTTGTATTTATAGCTTTGAAAAGGGCCACTTTAATTCTTTCCAAAAATTGAATGTATTTTCGGTTAACAACCATAATCAAAAAGGCATCGAAATCGGCAAACATAATAAATTTTCAAAAGTTATTTCGTTTTTGCTATCAACGGAAAGATATAAAAAATTTTGTACAATAAATGTAAGTATGTTTTGGGGTACGGTTTTCAAGAAATTTGCGATTGAAGTTCAAATTTACATGTGACGTAAGCGTGACGTCAGCAACCGAATAATTTACATTCTTCTTTTTTTTCAATTTTCGTAATAAGATTGGGGACTCAAAATAAATAGTATGTAAAATTAAATTACTATTATTTGTATCTCTCTGGAGTAGTAATGATAAGAAGTCAGTAAAACACAGCCCTTAAATCGCATCGACATTTTGACTGGCTGAGGCCAATCTTTTTAAGATGTTTTAAAGAAATTTGTGCTCCGTCAATACTCCCATGCCTCTTTGGTCCAGACCATCAAATTTTGTCAATATTATTGAATTCAATACTATCAAATTTTATCAATAATATTGACACAGAACCATAGAGGTTTTTTGTATGGGAGTCTTGACGGAACACAAATGGCTTTAGAACAACTATAAAAGTGCCCTCAGCCAGTCAAAAATCGATACGATTTAGCCGACTCCTTATCATCACTACTTCTAAGAAGGCTCAACCGTGGAAAATTTTAAATACTAATAAACGATTTAAGGTTAAAATATTTTTTTTATGTTTTTCTTGCAAAAAAAATTGTAAAATGGTTTTTGTTTACAATCCCATGACACTAATTGTTAGAACAATATCTCCACCAATATCAATTATACAGAAAAGGTTATGAGAAAAAAGTTGTTAGAAATTCTACTGGCAATAACTTTTGTTTAAACCATTTTTTTAAATGCAATTTTCAAATAAAAGTTGTTTATAATGTAATAGAAATGTTTACAAAAAGAATGAAAAACTATTAAAATATTGTGATAACGTCCAAAAATAATTTTAAAATTAAATATTCAAATTTTTAAAGAACATGCAATTACTTGTTATGTTGAAAACTTACCAAAAGTATCGGCATTTATTCAAATACCCAGAACACTCTCTCATTCGCTTGATGTCACAATCTTTATCGTGAATATAACGTAAAGTAGTGTATTGCGATTTTTATTTATAACGGGTGTTCAAATAAAAAAACTGATACAAAGTTTAGGTTAGGATTCGATGTATCTAAGAAAGTAGATATTCATTTCTGTCAATTTTTACGTTATATTTATGTCACGCTTTAATGAAGATGGCGCCTAACCCAGTTTTTATTTGGGGACTTGTTATTTACTATTTAAATTTATGTTTAGTTTGGGAGTTTGTCACTAGCAAACAATCAAAGTCAAAATAAAATTTAAAAAACCTAACCTGCGCATGCGTCAATAAAGGTATTGACGTCATAACTCAGGGTGCGTTTTATAGACTTGTCAAATTCATAGAATTTATTTTGCACATATTTTTGCGCAATAGATTTTTTGAGGGATTTCATTATTATTACGTAATTCTATAAAGTAAATACCATGTGTTTTCGTTATAATTATAACATAGAGAACATACGGATTATATCTCGTTTAACACATGTTTATGAAAATTTTGTAAGTTGCGATACACTTTTGATACTCTCTTAGACGTTTATTTTATTTTTCGAGTACAATGTTTTATAATTTTTTTACAACGTATCCATTCTTCAATACGTTCTTTATCTTTATTAGTATCAAAGCGATATGGAGTTCCGCGGTAAATGCTTGTATTTTATTTTATTTTATTTACCCAACGGCGTACATACACTAATTACATGGTAATTACTAATTATCAAATGAATTTTCTATACAGGGTGATTAATAACTATTGGGACATTGGCCAAGAGCGGGTTATATAGACCAAAATATGACTACTGAACCCAATATGCCTTAATAAAATATTGCAAAAAAAATTCTTATCAAAATCGGCAAAAAGGCAAAACTTCAGACCAAAAATATTATTTTAGATACTATTTTACATTTTGTTATAAGGGACGCCACGTGAATATAATTTCTGATGATGAAATCGACTGGTAACTTTTTTTCACAAAACCTTTTAGTCTTCTATTTAAACACGACAATTTCATCTGTTTCCGAGAAAAACGCAGTTTAACAATTCGTAGTCACAGTCTCAAATATTATTTCAGTTACTGAGAGTTTGCTTTAGCCTGTAAGATAATTAAGCCTCTTTGCCGATTTTGATAAGAATTCATAAATTTACAGTAAAATTATTAACAAAAAATGTTAATATAACGCCTAGTATTTTTTTCCACAGCAATATTTTATTAAGGCCTTTGATCCTATTTTGGTCTAAATAACCCGCCCTTAGCCTATGTCCCAATAGTTATAAATCACCCTGTATAAACAGAAAGAATATTTAATTATAGCAGTTTTTAGCAGCCCTATGAATGTGATAGTTTGAGATGGTTTAATTATTTTTTAATGAACGTTATAAAGTTTTTAAGTTTTTACAAATATGTTTTCAAATTGAGGTCCTTAAGAAGAAAATCCTAATTATTAGTTAGAAAATCTGGCATGTTAGGTTTGTCGTTTATAATTGAATTTATTTTTTTAAATACAAATAGATAGTACTTAACCTTTAATTAGGCGCATGCTTTAAGTAACGCAATTAAGTGCATGCGATCTGAAATGATTGCATAATTTAAAAGGTGATAACTTTTACAATGATTGACAATATTGGTGTTTTAAGTTTACAATTTAGTTGTTTATTGTTACCGTTTTGGCGGAGGTTGGTGTCTTTCGGTTTTGACTCTACTCTACCTGTTTTCATTACTATTTATGGCGATTTATCTATCTGTATTTAAGTATACGTCGGCTGCATAAAATGTATTGCTTGTTGCATTTAATCAGGTAATTAGAACAAATAGCCCTCTTTCGGAAAACTTTGGCGTTACTAGGTATTCTATCTCCTTAAAATGAGATAAGTTCACGCAAGTGTATTTACTCTACAAGATTAACCGTTTCGGCATCTCCACCTCAATGACGTAAATCATCGCCAACTTTTACGAAAACGATCCTTTGCAGTAAAAATTCTATCCACGAAGTACACCCAATGCAACATGCACGCCGGCGTCCCGCAAAGTTTAACGCTCTCGCCGCTGCTGTACAACATCTCAGCCGACATCCCGAAAATCATCGGGTTAACATACGCATTCTACGCCGACGACACCGCCGTCTTGGCAACATCACGGTTCACTACACGAACTGAGAGAAATCTGCAACTCGCACTGAACTCCCTATGCATCTGGTACGAAGATTAACGGATCAAAGTCAACGATTCTAAAAGCGCGGCGCTCCTCTTCAACCGAAGAATCATCGAGCCCGAACGCCGAATACACATAAAAGTCGATGACGTCCCCTCGGTAAACGAGGTTAAATAAATATCGACAACAAGTTACTCATCTATATACTGGTAATCCGCCCCTCCATGAAGTACATAGTAGAAACCTGGTTCTATACTACCAAAACTCACACGACGAAACTAAAAGTTTTTCAAAACAAGGATCTCCGTATCATCGCAAGCGCTCCCTGGTTTTTCCGTAACAATCGTCTTTGTCACAAACTTCAGATTCTCAAGATAGCAGAGTTTGCACGTCAATCCACAACTGCGCCTCACGAGGTAATCGCGACCCAACCCAACTAACTTCTCACGCGGCTCTGTGATAACGATGTAGAAGTAGATGACATCTCAAGGCACAAAAGCCCAAAGTATATCATCTAAGGTTAAAGAACGTGTGAAGTATACATCAAAGTTTTTGTAGAAAAAAATATAAAAACAAATTTTTAAACCGCATTTGTCTACGACCAACGGTTTCCAGCTCAGCCGCTGAGCGACGGGACCCTACGCGTATACTGGACTCGCAGTCCCTACTATTTAAAGTTATTTAAGTGTCGCTAGATCGATTACATCTTAGCTAATTACCTGTAATGGCATTTGAGTTTCATCTTAAATTCACCAAAGATGAAATTAAGAATATAGAGGATGAAAATCGTTAAAAAGCAAATGAAAGACGTGAACGTGATAATGAAAGACTGAAGAATATAAACTGGTGTAAATGTATAGTATTTTCGCTGTAGCTTTGCGGTTAAGTGATTAGCGCTTAATTTCAGAAATCACATACTCTTATAGTGTTGTCCTCTTCTAACATTTTATATTATACCTACCTAAAATATTGGGCATGTCTAATCGCCTCGAGCAATAAACAGGTAAACAACACCATTAAGTATTGTTTGGTGACAATGGAATAATGAGCTCCCTTTTGTTCAAATGTAAACTTTTAAATAAGAAGTCAGGGTTCTAAACAATTTATTTTTTATAATTGTTACATTATATTGATATCTCCTCATTACCACATTCATCGTCATTTTCACTATCACTGTCTTCAAACTCATTAGTGATAAGGGAAAATGAAAATAACATTCCTAGCCAATTGCAATTTTAATGACGAATACCTATGTAGAAATTTTAAGTACCACTGACTTTCACAAATATTGAAGCATACAGTTTGCAAGTGGAAATCCCTAATCACTTAACCGCAAAGCTACAGCGAAAATACTATACAAATTGTGTACAAATGCCGAGTGGAAAAGAATGTGTTTGCTGTTGGAAAAGCGATGTCATCAAAGAAGTTAAATGTGAAAATATATGCATTATATTGCACGACAGTTTTTCTAACATTGTCTCTAATTTGGATATGTCGAATATGGTTAGGCCATTCTGAAATGTAAAACCAAGAATATACGGAATATATACTAGTTTCATGGAATACAAAGATTATGACGAAGAAATTTGATATTTTTTTAATACAGATATTTGTTATCCAATGTGTTAAAGAATTGTTGCTTTATAATAAATATAATTGGTACACCATAATCCTTTATAATTTATGTTTTAATTTTACTACCTGTTTCGATAGCACGTACTATCATTATCAAGTAAAAACTAGTTAATTATAACATTGAAGTATAATATTACAAAGATTAAAGAATAAAAGATTTTATCCGGTAGTAAAATTAAAATATAAATTATAAAAGATTATGGTATACCAATTATATCTATTTTATTATTGTTTTTGTTTACGAGAACGAGATAAATTTTTTTCTTTGGCTTTCATTAAAGTTGGTTTCTTAATTTTATAAATATTTTGAGGCACTTCTAAATTTCAGATGTTGAGTTTGTCAATGGTAGGTGCTATTTCTTGGACATTTTTGAAAATTGCACATCACCACCAACAATTTGTTTTCTTTCATTATTATTGTGGTCTAAAATTGCCAAGATAGAGCGGATATACATGCCATCATACGAAAAATGTATTTTTTAGGCACGTATTTATGCATAACATTAATGATAACTTTTCAAGGAGCTTGTGTGACAATAGTGTGAAGCATGCTTTAAATCGTTTAGAAATGTTTTGTTCATTACCTCATTTTGTAAAGCCTGATAATCCGAAGAACCAAATCTGATTCACTTTATTTCACGTTCCTCAGTCTCGGTTAAAACTGGATGACCACAAGTTCAGTCTCTCCATTTTCGTTGGTCCAGTCATGAATATTACAAATATGGTTTTGTAAAGAGGTAAAATTTTCTACCACGAGTTGTGAGTTTTCTTTGCTCCACTCTGATTGACTACCACAAATGATTTCTTATTGCACGATCCCATTCAGATAAAAATTTCGACTTTTTTTCGGCTTTATCTAATTTTTTCATCAGACTCTTAGACAGATGCCAAACATCAAATTCATGAAGGATGTTTGGATAATTTGTTCCTAATAAAACTCCCACCTCATGATGTATGTCCGATAAAAACAGTTTCACTAGCAATTTTAAAGTAATTACACTTAGGGCTTTTTCGCACGCAGCTTTATCTAAATCGCCGCTATATTACTGCTATATCTCAACCAAAAGTTCTTGATAACTGGTGCAATATTAATTTTTATAGTTTTATATTATGTGTAATGTAAGAGAAATAGCAGGTTCGCCGTTTTGGCAAAATTAGCAATAGAAAAAAAATTTATACCGTTTATCACTAAAGTTCCACATAATCGAACAAGAAATTTGGGTGGATTTTCAAAACAAGCCCACATATTACAGTATCCTGTTTGGCATTTATACCTCACATATAACACGAGATCTTTGCAAATTTGTTTTGTTTCTGTAACCAGTGAATCACACATTCACAAAATTCAAATAGATGTTTTTATTTATAATTTAACGTACTCAAAGTTTACTTTCTCCTCCTTCGTAGCATGATATTCACTATCGCTACTTTCTTGTGCTTTACTTTCCTGCTGATGTCTTGGTTTGTCATATTCAATGTAAGAAAGTTGAACAAAGATTACGAACAAGACCTAGTGACATGCAAAGCGTCGAGCGATGTCAAATCTCCCCCTAAGCCAAAGGATCGTAAGCAGTAGTTCGTTTATAAGTGCTTTTGGTGCCACAATAAATACCACAAGGTGTCTGAATGCCCGGAGCAAAAAAGAACGGCAAATGTTTGCCTGAACACAAAGAAGGCGATATATAAAGATAAGTGGTATCTTGACAGCGGATGCTCCAGCCACTTTACCCACGAGAAGAGTAAGTTGGTGTCTTATAAATCTGAGAAGAGCAATACCAAGATATCGGTGGCGAATGGTGCAAGTTATCTGTACACTACTGTCATGATCCGTTAATCAATCACTCAAATGTACAGATTCATCGGAACCTTTACTTTCAAACAGATAAAAATATTTTTAAAATGTTTCAGATCCGAGTTCACATGGAACGCTTATGTCATCAAATTTTCGTTATTCTAATGCTAGATCTACTTCCATCTCACTACTATCTAAAGTCTTATTATTTTCTTCTCCCTCTACCTTATCTTCAACTTCACGAATGCATTCCGAACTCCTCATTTTTATCTCACTGCTACCGGCCGATGAATTTTTGACAGCCAGATACCACACATGAAAATGAAGGAATAGCGGTTTTCTACGTGGTTGTGGTTAGGTGAAAAGTTGTTTGTATTTATTCTCATTTTTCACGCTAAATAAATGAACGAGGAAACTCTGAAGGTTTTCAATTACTTATTAATTTGTCCTAAAACTTTCGTTTTTTAAAAAATATCAATTTCTTTCAAACGTTTTTTATGAGTCAAAAATATATAAATATTTGAGTTTTGTTTTAAAATACCACTATACTCAATACTTTTTTTTAATAAGATTTGTGAAAGTTAACACTTCTTATCTGCATTTGAAAACTTCAGCTTGATAAACGCAACAAATTTTTGGTACCGTCATCATTATAACAACTTTTGAACAATTTCAATTTAGCCGTAAATAATTTGAATTCCTTCTTAGATATAGAAGTGTTACAATGTTACGGCGATATAAAGGATCTGACTACATGTAGAGGAGCTTTGCAAGTAAACCGAGAATTGCTCGTAGAAATCTTTATTTACATCATGAGAGGATATAGTTGTTGGCACAACCAACTGGTGCTTGGCTTAACCGAAGGATTTTCAATTCAGCCATTGGTTTTACTTCTTATTCAGAACCTTTTAGTACAAATTCAGCATGTTTGAAGTAACGTCGGTTTTATGTGAACTCTTTTGTGTTACATAACTTTATGTAAGTCTCCATACAAAGAAATTCCGGTAATGTAATAAGCCTTTTATCACACAAAGGATCTAACAATCAAATAAAAACGTTCATTTGCGTTAAATAAATTTACAAGAGGAAAACGTAACTTCACTATTTCTTTTAAATTACAATTGAAGAGGTAATGATATTTAACCCTGCAAACATTAAATATAAATGTTCGCTGAAATTGTGTTGTAAATTTTCTTAAACTAGAATAAAGAGTTTAAAAGAAATATTTAGGTAAATTCTTAAGCGTTGGTATAAATTTAGTAATTTAAAAACAAGTTGCAATGAAGCACAAAAAACATCTGCAGCTAATGTTTCTTCTGCTTTATATTAAAAGCAGCAAATCGGCTATTCGAGTTCTGACAAATTGAATTTTCTGAATTGCGTTTTTCCACATTCTGTATTTGAAAAATTGCGAAGCCTAAAGCAATTCGAACTTCTCACTGAACCGCTACAAGAGAAAATCGTTTATTTAATTTAGAACGACCATTGCCGATACTGAAAACTGAAAAGCCTTTGAAATACAAATATTTGAAGTAAACGTATCAGTAACTCAAGTTGTAAATTTCTTTTCAGTTAGTATTTGTATTGAATTTGAAACAAAATTTTTCGAAGGTTAAGTTTACGGTTTAAATAAGTCCTTTCATTGGTTTGTGGTATCAAACAAATTTTAACGCAACAAATTTTTCTGCAACGCATTTTTTTTTACCTTTTATACATACCTCTTTTATACAGTACAAGTCGATCGTAAGTGTTTTCAAAGTTGCTAATTAAGTCTTCACTTCAACATTGAAAAGAATACTCGTGTAATTAAAGAACAAAAACTTGGCAAACTATTCAAGTCGTTTCAAATATTGTTTTTAATTTATAAAAATAGCGTTTAAAGAATTCTACAATATAATAAAGAAAGTGGAAAATAGACTATAAATTTCAACAAACAAGCAAAAGGAGAGATAGCAATGTTCCGATTAGTAACGTGATAACAATATGATGTAATTATGTGAATGGGCAAAATTCTAGTCAATTTGTTTAAACATTCTAAAATGACTAAAGCTCGACAAAAGGAAAAAACCATTTAAATTCAGGTTTGTTCACGTGGATCTCATAAGGAAACAATTTCTACACCATACACTAGTCTGAAAATGTAGTTTAATACAATATACAGTGTGTCCCAGGTAAAAGTAACTACATATTCTAAAAACGGTAAGACATACAATGTTTGTTAAATGGGGAAAAAAGTTGCGCTATTCCGAGTCCAGTCAGATGATATAGAACAAGTCAAGGAGGGATGCTTTGGCGGGAGATACGGCAAAGTGTTGTAATTTGGCTAACCATTAACAGATGGGACAGAATGAATCAAAATAGAATTTAGAGTCGCTTATGTGTTGAAATTGCCAGTGATAGCCTAGGAATAATAGGGGTCGAAACTCAAACTAATTAATAACGAAGCAATTCATTTTTAGATTGCTAGGAACCATGCCCTATCCCCCGACCCTGACCTCTGTGCGTCACCTAGATATTACGTCATAAAGATGGACCCCCCCGAATTTCATAAAACTTGTGTAACTCAAAATCTACTTGACAGATCTTCTCGTTCAAGTTTAACTGATATGAAAGAGCATTAAATTTTCTACCAACAATGTTCTCTTACTTTTCTTAAAATACCTAACGGTTTCTTAATTATTAACCATTTTGTCCATAAATTACGAAAAATTTAATAATTTTCAACCAGATTTTTGTTTGTATTGTAGCAAGTTAAGACAATGAATTCAAATATCCCGCCACTGTTATGTTGGCTGTGCTTATTGACAGTTGACAGTAAAGGGCGGGAAAAAGGAAATACATAGATCGGCGGATTGTAGAATGATTTTAAAAGCAATACAGGGTTTAGAAAAAGTTTGAGTTTTATTTAAAAACTATGAATGATAGGCATATAAATTATTTGAAAAAACTGTTTCAAATTTAATTCTCTACCGATATCCGTAAAAAAAGTAGAAGGATTTCATTTGAAAAAATTAAGTATCGCTAAGTTGAAGTTTCTCATCTTCACAAATTTATTGTGGCATTACCAATCAAGTTACATAAGTTTGCAATAATTTAATTTAAAGAGCATTCTTCTTGCTATTATTAGTTATTTTAAAAATTTTTTTATTGTCGGTAGTTTAAAAGTTATGATTCTTCCAAGAAACACTTGTCAGTGACCATTTTATCATAGAAGTTTAAATATCTCAGTAAACATAGGAACTAAATAAACATAACTTAGACCAAAAATGTAGTAAATTAAGCGAATATTCCAAAGGTTTTAAATAATACATTGTTCCATTTAAAATAACGAAGTTGAGATCTATTTCTGGTATAACCGGAAGTGCTACAAAGTTTTAAATATTTTACAGAGAGAGACCGCATTTGGAAACCCTATCATATAGAGTGTCAAAATCCAAATCTTGATAATTCTCTTATAATCTTGATCTAATGTTATGGTATAAGGAGCAAAAAAAATCACAAATCTAGAAAACGTTGAAATTATAATTGAAAACAACAAAATCGAAATTGTAGACCAATTTAAATATGTAGGTGTTATTATAGACAATAAACTAAAATTTAGTAAAAATGTAGAGTGTACTATAATAAAGAAAGTAAGCCGAAAAATAAATTTTTTAAGAAGAATTTCGAATAATTTAGGATATGATCTTATATTATTAGTATATCGTTCAGTTATAGAACCGTATTTTAATTATTGTAGTACCTACTATAATTTTTTTAAGCAATGATGGTGAAATAAATAAATTACAAAACAACAAAACAAATCTTTGCGCATTATATTAAGATGTTCTAAATTAATAAGTGTAAAATACATGCTAGAAAAAACTGGCTTATTCAGTATTTGGCAAAATACAATATTTAATGTACTAGTTTTAATTTATAAATGTTTACATAACAAATTACCGGGATACTTAAACACATATTTATTTCACAATCGAGAATTTCACGGCTATGAAACCAGACAAAGAGACAACTTTAGATTACCAAAATACAATAGAACTAGTAGCCAAAACTTACTTTACTATAAAGGATTAAAGTTATATAATAAATTGCCCAACGAAATAAAATATAGCAGTAATATGTCTGCTTTCAAATCGAAACTGAAATATCTGTTAAGAACAAATTTAGTTAGTAAAAAATTTTAACTTAGTAGACGTCAAATGTAAGATGCTAATATAATTATTAACTAAATAAAGATTATTATTATTATTATTAAGGCAAGATCAATCACCCTGTATAGTAAATTATTGATATACAGACTAAAATTATATTACCTCGAGAACTCGAAGTGCTAATGCAGTATGTTACAGCTCGTTGAAAAGAGAAAAATAGATCCACAATTTATGTCATGTAGTTATATTACATATTTATAACAATTTTATATAAAATAAACAAAAACCTGATAAAAATCATTAAATGTTTGGTAATTTAAAAAACAAAAATCACTAATAATTAAGAAACCGTTAGGTATTTTAAGAAAAGTAAGAGAACATTGTTGGTAGAAATATAATTCTCTTTCATATGAGTTTTTGAACGAGAAAACCCGTCAAGTGGATTTTGAGTTACACGAGTTTTCATGAAATTCGGAGGTCACCATTTTTATGAGTTACTTCAGGTGACGCACAGGGGAGAGGGTCAAGGACTTTTGTTATTTTAGAGAGGACATGGTCTCTAACACCCTAAAAAAGAATCGTTTTCTTATAAATTAGTTTCAGTTTTGACCTCTTTATGGCTATTATTCCTAGACTATGAGTTGTGAGAAAAATTCACACGGAAAGTAAGTTATACAGTTTAACTTTTTTTATCAATGTAACTAGATAACGCATGTGTTAAGCGAATGTAAGGTTATGTATACAGACTATTGATTCAGTGGATTATCACACCGTTATTTTTTTAATAAGGTGACCTGTATTTTGTGACAAATAGCAAAACATAATCAGAGTTAGATACCCCACGACGTGAGGAACAATTTTAGGTTGATGTTCAAAAATTAAATTACAACTATTATGCCCGACATCTTGTGCGCTCTAAAATGTTTTTTTTTCTACAGATACCAACCAAATACGTTTGACGGGCAGGTTCAACCAAAAGTTTCTGGTCCCTCTCTCTCTCTCCTCCTCTCACCCTCTCTGCATCAGTCCCTCTCTCCCTCTCTCTATATTGAAACAATAACCATAACAAACAAGCTTCCCACAGCATAATCCTATAACAGCCAGATGAGACTGAACGGACTATATCTTATTATCTAGGTACTTATTCCTTGTTACGTTATGTTGCAGTGTAGTTTCTGTAGATTAAAAGTGCTTGTTGAAAGAGGGTGTTGATTATTAGCTGATTACCTGTTTGTCGCATACGTTGGAGATGAAAGTCGTTGGTTGTCACGACTTCTTTATGTAAATTGATAAGAGTAAAACAACTTTATAAGCCAAAGAGATGTTGAGATTTTCAGTAGCAATTAACAAGAATGAAGAAAAGATACTCGTTTAGCCAGTATGTTCAGTAGTTTTTCCACAAACTTTAATTAGAGATATCCGATACAGGTGGAACTTTTACAAAAGCAGGACAAATTGCGTAAGAACTGTTTTCCAAAAATTTCAATGCAATGTTTCGGTATATTATCTTTTAGGTTAATTCCATACGGTTGCAATTCATTAATCTACAAGAAATTAAATAATGCAAAGGTGTTTCTACCAAAGAAATACTTTACCTAAAGTAATATTTTTCTACATCGGAAATCAACATTCAGAAAAAGATTTTTTTGACTAATGGTTCCCGTAAAACAAAAATCGATTCGCTCGCCCTATGTGCGTCAGAACCTCCTCTATAATCGCAAATAACATACGATTGTAAGCCGCCGTAAAAAAATAATTGAAAAAAAAATACCGAAAGCGAATATTTGAAAAAACATTGCAACATTTTACAGCACAAAAATTATTTTTAAATAAAGGTTCTCCTGTTGTGGAACCTAGTCACAGATCGATTGCTAACTAAGCTCAGAATAGAAGGCTACCTCCCTCTGGGGTATGCAGACGACCATGTCATTCTAGTGGAAGGTAAGTTTTCAGTCAAGATCAAAGAAAGAATGCAACGTGCACTGAACGTGGTAAACAGATGGTGTGTGAGGGAAGGGCTGAAAGTATCTCCCCAAAAGACCACCATAGTGTCGTTTACACGCATAAAGAAATTAGATGGATTAGGACCTCTTTTCTTAAATGGGTGTGAACTAGCTATATCTGGGGAAGTAAAATACTTTGGGGGTACGAGAACACCTTAGCGGTAATCAGACGCATATATGACAGAAATGGGGGCTCAGACCAGAAATGGTGCACTAGTTGTACACAAGGGTGGTCAGGCCCGCCATCACCTACGCGGCCAGTGTATGGTGGTGAAAGGTTATACAAGAGACCACAATCCTGAGACTAAGCAAGGTTCAAAGACTTGCCTATCTAAGCATAACAGGGGCTCTAAAAACTACGCCCACTGCAGCACTTGAAGCAATGCTAGGCCTTACCCCTTTGCTTATATATATTAAAGGAAAAGCAAGGCTGGTGGCACACAGACTTCAGTTATCTTCATCCAATATCAAAGCTGACTCCCCTCATATAAGATGTTTAGCAGACATTGGAGGATCCCTACTTCAAATAGGATCTGACCATATGGTGACCAAGCGCATTGAAAACGCACTCTTTCAAGTGGTCATTCTACACCGGAATATTTGTTAATAAATAAAATAAATTATTAATAGTAATAAAACTGTTTTGAATTTCATACGGTTTCGTAGCATACTGATACAAGTGTAATAATTGTAATTTTTGTTAATGAAGCGTATACATGAGAAAATAATTGTTTTTAAATAATAACAGTGATGTTAGTATTAACTGTAATAAAGCTTTCAGATTACAAGAGTAATTTAATATTTCTATATGTAAATGTGACCACAAATTTCTTTGATTGACTATTGTAAACGACAAAATTTAACAGAAGCCAAAAAATTATTTATACACTACCACATCAAATTATTAAATTTTGTATTATTTAGTCTCCTTGAAATTTCTAGCAAGGGTCTTTTAAGTATCACTCTAAATCTACTTAAGTGATTCAAACATGGCCCAATTAGAGAAAATGTATTGTTACGGTACGGATTAAATAAACTTTCTAAAGGTAGAGAATACTAGAATTATCTTTATTTATTATTAAAGCCGGTATTTGCGAATTAAATTAAATAATTCTTTGCGTTGTAAGCTTTGACTAAATTGATAAAAAATATCTATTAGGTTTTTTTTATAACATGTTTGCTAATAAAATTAAAGACCTACTTTATGTTGTTAAAATTTAATTAGTCCTCCTATATTGGAACTCCTTCGATTTTATTGTTTTACGTTTCTTCTGAGTATTACTTATTATATCTTTAGTACAAGATTCAAACAATAATAGATTTAGACCATAATCAGAAGACTTATGGAAAAATATACAATTAATTTGACAATTTCTCTAATATACGTCCGTACTTGAAAAAAAGTTTAGGGTGAAATAGTCACTTTAACTTCAACTGTTTAAATGAAATAAAGCTTTGTATGACGTACTTGATGTTTATAACCCTCGGGTGATTTACAAATCTTGGAGGCAGAAGTTCTGTTCGAAACTACATTTTAAAAATATTTTGGATTGTACAGGGTGCTCTAGAAACACGTACTATATCAAAGTTGGGTTATTTTAAATAGATCACCTTGTATTTTTTCTATTTTTGAATTTTACGATAAAAAATAATGTATGTTCTTTAACATGTCCCTATACCTACTTACTTCCGTTTCTGAGATAAATCGATTTTACCTGATTTACAGACCCTCCAACAAAATGCAATCACTTCAAGATAAATAAAAACAAGCAACTTTGGTTTACACCACCTTACTAAAAGCCTTCAACATCTCTTTTGCAATATTTACTATTATTTTATGATGTACAGGGTGTTTTTAATACTACCGCATAACACTAACGACTTAAAACTTAAATAACTTGCTTAACTTAAATAGAACACTCTAAATGTCTGTAGCTTGTTGAAAGCTGGAACTAATTACCTTTTAGTCGGTATTAAGGTTACCAACCCCTAACTATGATAGTTTCGAGATATTTTAAAATTTGATAAGTTTAACAGTTTACTATGTACTGTAGTCTAAGTTACCTGTGAAATATCCGCAATATAGACATTACCTTGCAACTTTCAGTTTTAAATATTTACCTTAAAAATATTCTTTTTCCGAAAAAATAAACAGAAATGTGCTTATGAATAGTATCACGGGCTCTAAGAGTCAGAATTACGCACACCGGTTACAATTTACTGATGTATAACAACAGCAACCGTTATTTGGTACATCAAAAATTAATCATACTGTTAACATCGACAAACTTTAACCTGTTAACTAAGAATGTAATACAAATCGTTCTAATAGTAGTATGATAATTTCGAAAATCATTATTTTTAAATTTTTTTTAACAAAGTTACCAATGTTTACAGTGTCATCAATTTTTGCTGAAGCTAATAACGGTTGCTGTTGTTTGTGACAGGTGGGCGTGGTTAATATTTAAAGCTGGATTGGCCTATACATTAAAAATGTTTGCAAGATAATGTTTATTTTACTGATATCTCACAGGTAACTCAAATTCTAGTAAATTGCAAATTATTTAACTAGCAAATTTTTAAATATCTCGAAATGTATCCGAGTTAGGGGTTGGTAACTCTAATACAGATTGAAAGGTAATTAGTACCAGCTTTCAACAGGATACAAAAATGTAGGGTGTTTTATTTAAGTTAAACAAGTTATTTAAGTTTTAAGTCGTTAGCGTTATGCGGTAGTATTTAAAACACTCTGTACATCATAACATAATAGTAAATATTGCAAAAGGGATGTTGAAGGTTTTTAGTAAGGTGGTGTAAACCAAAGTTGTTTGTTCTTATTTATCTTGAAGTTATTGCATTTTTTCGAGGGTTGTAAATCAGGTAAAATCGATTTATCTCAGAAACGGATGTAAGTTGGTATAGAGACATGTTAAAGAACATACATTATTTTTTATTGTACAATTCAAAAATAGAAAAAATACAGATGTTTTATTTAAAATAACCCAACTTTGATATAGTACGTGTTTCTGGAGCACCCTGTATAATGGAAAATATTTTTAAAATGTGGTTTCAAATAATCTCGATATATGTATGCTTTAAGATTTTTTACATTATTTGTCGTTTTAGTAGTACAGAATAATTCGTAGATAGTGCCACACCCTGTATATTTTAAGAAAGAAATTAATAAACAGAAATATAATAAAATTAACTTGAACAATTGTGGGTTACAATTGAAAAAATACTGATGCTTGCATCTCATAATATTAAAATTAACATGTCAAAATCTTGGTATACTGCTGTTGCGCAGAGTCAGTGTTGTATTGAAAATGCGGCAAATAACACAAAACTGTGATTATTTGAAAAACCACTCACTTTAAGTAGTCTGAACTTTATACCAAATTAAAGAGAGACAAATTCTGCATCCAACGGAATTTAAATAGACAAGGTGTTGTATTTGAAAAATTTGACGTTTGGACATCCAAACATCACCTAACATGACAAGCAATTATGGACTCTGTATACTTAGCATCTTTTAAGATATTACTTGTATCGTCATCAACTAAGATATTGAGGTTTCTAAATAATATTGCAACAGTCGAATTTTCCCGAGAAAATCACCGTTTGATAAGAAAAATGTATGCTTGTTTTGTCGTGCTTTTTTGGGACACCCTGTAATGTTTGTCAAATTTCAAATTATGACCTCAATACATTCATACGATATCCCTACAGATCATATGAAGGTGTGACTATGGGGAGCTCCGTCGCATCGACGAAAGACCCTGTATGAATAAATATGCAGCATCTTATTCATATACAGTATGACCCACTTGAAAGCAGGACATTCGCATCAAATTTATATTTATCGTCCAATTTTGACAAACCTTTTTAATTTTAGAACGTTTAAAACTACACTTTAAGACAAATTGTCACATTTTTCTTACAAAAACCAAGGCCTACTAGGTAATTTTTTAAGGATGAATATTAAAGAAATTGTATTAGACATTTTTTCAAAAATCTGAAGCTTAATTATTATTAATTATTAATTGTTTTGATCAAACAATAGATAAAAAATTGGTGAAATAATAATGTATCATAAAGTGTAGTTTTTAAACGCTCTATAATTAAAAAAATTAATTAGAAGCCGACAATGAATATAAATTTGGAAAGTAGAAAGACTGTGTTATCGAAATGCTAAATAGGAATAATAAGTAAAAGAAAATAAAAGATAAAACAAAAGAAAAAAGTAATTAAGAAGAACTACATGACATAAAAGTAGAAGAGGTAAATTAAGCAATAAATAAAATAAAATAAGGAAAAGGGACGGGGAGAGAGGGAATACAGGAAAAATCTAACTCAAAGATAATAAGGTATGGAAAAGAGAAAGATATCTGAGTTTACTGGAGAGAAGCAATGATAAATCAATATATAAAAGGGTTCAAGAGGATACCGGGGAGAGATGGAGAATTACGTGAGAGTGAGTGTGGGAGTATAGGTTATAAAGTACACTCATGAAATTTAAAACTTGGACACCACAATTTCTGTAAACAAAAGTTTGCACATTGTGAAGCGGGCTTAAGGGTATCATTTACAATTCTAACAGCAGGTAGTCTCAGCAGGGATTATCTTATAGAAGGACTGTAGAATGAATCATTACACTAAGCACGTTTTAGAAAAATAGGTAATTTACGTTGCTTACTTAATTTTTTTCTTTAAAGAATATATTTGAAGGTATCGCTAATTAAACACCATAGCTCGATTAATTATCGAATCAAAATTTTGTTTAGGAAATGTTTACAAAATAAAATTAGAAATAATTTTGATTTAAAAAACGTCTACAAGCAATAACTTTTAAATTAAATCAAAAACTAAACATGGTTATTTGGGTTGACTGATTATTACTTATTTTTAAATAAATCTAACCTACTAATTATTGTAAGTTATTAAAAAAAATCATTAAACTCTCTATTCATAATATTTAGTCCTTACAAAATGTATATTTTATGACGTTTCATTTTTTTCTGTAGTTAATATAAAAAGTGAAAATAAAAACTAAGGCAATTCTTATTGTAAACGTATATATTTAGTTTTTTGACAAGAATTTATTACATAATTATAATTAAGATACCAAGTTATAGTTTAAAATTAAATGAAAACGTTTTTTTTAAATAAAGGTATTACTATATAAATAAATATAAGAAATCAATAATGGGTGTGACCTCCATTATTATTGATACATTCTTGGAGGCGTCTGCTCATTGACGCTATCAAGGTATCAATATAATTAATATTAATCGTTTCCCATGCGGTATCAATGGCTGCAATTAGTGCATTACGGTTTACTGGTATAAAATTTGGCCCTTGTTGTCTTCGGATAACAGCAAGTATTCGAGCCCAAACATTTTCGATAATGTTAAAATCTGGGCTTTTTGCTGGCCAGGGTAACAGCTCCAAGTTATTTTCTCGTATCCAATTGCGCACAACCCGCGAAGTATGAATAGGGGCGTTGTCCTTTAACAACAAAAATACATTATGAAAATGTTAATTCAACAGATCCCGAACTATTTTTGGAGAAAGTATAGTGAAATAAGAATACTTACTTGTTGGAAAATATAATCTTCGTCTGGATAAAACACTTCGACTGAAGGTTTCATAATAGTTTCCAAAATATCTAAATACGCAGCAGAATCAAGACGTCCATCGATAGCCCAACAAACTCCTGGACCCCGCGCGCTAACCCAACCCCACACATTCACAGAAAAATAACCACTTCGTTTTTTAGGACATATGTGATTATTTTCGTAACGAGTTCCTTCCATTCTAAAAACTTTTAGTGGTCCATCGTTGCGGCTATTGAACGTTTTTTCGTCGCTAAAAATCACTCGATTCCAAAATTCCAAAGGTTCGTTCACATATCGCCTTGCAAATTCCAGACGACGTCTCATATTTTCGTCACTGAGAACTTCTTTCGCAGCAGCATTATACTTCTTTATTCCCATCTCCTTTAATCTTTTTGTGCAGTTATACGGCATCCGGAAAATGTGTATCTGCTATAGCCCTGGAGTATGTAGCAAATGGTTGTTCTGTTACGTAATGAAACAACTCGAGATCTTGAGCACGTGTAGATACTTTAGGTCTACCACTTCCGATGGCTCTTTCCAAAGTGTGTTCAAGATTCCATTTTACTCGGTAATGCCCTACGGTGCTTTTTGGTATATCTAACATACGTGAAATTTCACGCACGCTACGGCCCGCCGCTAATTCCGAAACAATCCGCGCTTTCAAATCAGCACCGAGATGAGGTGGCATTTTCACAACACTTGAAATTTTAAACTAAAATGGAATTTACATTTCTTACTTTATTTATTGGTTCACACTACCCCTTCTCAAACAGTAGGTAATTGTTTATTTATTACATACTTCTAATGACCAATGTAACAACCCTTAGAGCAATATGACTCAAAGGAAGTAAATTAAACAAGCAAGGATATTCTATTGTTATTGAAACTTATTCATAAAGTAAAAGCCATTTCCTTATAATGCTAATGGACAGGATTTTCTTTTAAGTATTAAGATTACAATAGAGGACTTATAAACTTTCGAAAATATCTAATTATAAATATTTACACTGCAATTGCGCTTTTTCCTTAATAATTTCTTAGCAATAACATACACGTTCTTGGTTTTAAGTTGTCATAAATTTGATATGATATAAATTTGTGTTTCTAATATTACATCACAAACTAATCTTTATTCGCCAAAAATTGTTGCTTAAGTTGTAAAGCTTCGTACACACCTGAACAACAAACCGAGCAACAAACATAACAACGAACCGAAAGTCAAACAGAACGACAAACGATCTTTTATGATTTCCACAATCCGAACAACAAACGGAACGTTTGTGCTGTTCCCATAATTATTTTCAGTAGTTTTCAGTTCATATATATTTATTATTGAGAAGAGAAAATTGCGGAAAACAAGAAGATAGTGCCAACCAAATTTTTACGCACAAAGAAGAGTAAAAATTATAATTTACTTCGCTTTTTTTATTTTGGAAATTTCCCGCCCAAATGATGCTAATAGGGACATCATTTTTTTCTTGCATTCTTAAACACTGATTAATTTAAAACATTTTTCTTCTGTCAACTCCATAATATTACCTAAAACACAACAAACCCACAAAAGGGAGGACAAAAATAAATAATTTAATTCTCCCGCATAAGTTTGTTCGCCGTTTTGTTTAGATTCGTCCAAACCTGCAAACGCATTCGCGCGCATTTTCTTTGATGTCGGAGAAAAAACCGACAAGTTGCGGGAACGCCGCAAACCGTTCGTGGAACAATCAGGACTTGCGAATCTGTTCTAAAATTCGTACGTAGCACCGTCCAAATTAATGTTCCGATTGCCGTTCGGTTCGTTGTTCTGTTTGTTCCTCGGTTTGTTGTTCAGGTGTGTACGAAGCTTTACAATAAGCATATTAATATGAACTATATCTTATGAAAGGAGAGTTATGTAACTATAATTAACGACTTAACGTTACGTTAGTAGATTCCATTTACTATTTACACATATTTTCTTGGAACATTCGATAATTAACTATCGGGATATGATGACCCTATACTTCGCAGGTTGTGCGCAACTGGATACAAGCAAATAACTTGGAGCTGTTACCCTGGCCAGCAAAAGCCCAGATTTTAACATTATCGAAAATGTTTGGGCTCGAATACTTGCTGTTATCCGAAGACAACAAGGGCCAAATTTTATACCAGTAAACCGTAATGCACTAATTGCAGCCATTGATACCGCATGGGAAACGATTAATATTAATTATATTGATACCTTGATAGCGTCAATGAGCAGACGCCTCCAAGAATGTATCAATAATAATGGAGGTCACACCCATTATTGATTTCTTATATTTATTTATATAGTAATACCTTTATTTAAAAAAAGTTTTCATTTAATTTTAAACTATAACTTGGTATCTTAATTATAATTATGTAATAAATTCTTGTCAAAAACTAAATATATACGTTGACAATAAGAATTGCCTTAGTTTTTATTTTCACTTTTTATATTAACTACAGAAAAAATGAAACGTCATAAAATATACATTTTGTAAGGACTAAATATTATGAATAGAGAGTTTAATGATTTTTTTTAATAACTTACAATAATTAGTAGGTTAGATTTATTTAAAAATAAGTAATAATCAGTCAACCCAAATAACCATGTTTAGTTTTTGATTTAATTTAAAAGTTATTGCTTGTAGACGTTTTTTAAATCAAAATTATTTCTAATTTTATTTTGTAAACATTTCCTAAACAAAATTTTGATTCGATAATTAATCGAGCTATGGTGTTTAATTAGCGATACCTTCAAATATATTCTTTAAAGAAAAAATTAAGTAAGCAACGTAAATTACCTATTTTCTAAAACGTGCTTAGTGTAATGATTCATTCTACAGTCTTTCTATAAGATAACCCCTGCTGAGACTACCTGCAGTTAGAATTGTAAATGATACCCTTAAGCCCGCTTCACAATGTGCAAACTTTTGTTTACAGAAATTGTGGTGTCCAAGTTTTAAATTTCATGAGTGTACATTCAACAATAATTCTTGAAAAAAAAAAGAAAAGGAGATGGCAAACAAAGATTTGGAAAAAGAATGGCAAGCAGGTTTTAAAATGGAAGAAAAACAATAGAAAATATATACATTTTTGAAAAAAATATAAATAAAGAGTTAGAGAAAAAAGAGGTAAAGGTCTGGGCAATATTCATAGACATCAAAGAAGCATTCGACAACGTCAATAGAAAAATGCTGTGGAAAAGATTTAAAAAAGGGACATAGGGAAGCACATGATAGAAAGAACAGAAGAGATATACAGGGAGCCAATGTGCCGAGTAAAAATGAAAAAAAAATTGAAGGAAAAGTTTTGGACATAAAAAGGATTACGCCAAGGAAGCCCATTAAGTGCAATGTTGTTTTTATTATACTTGCACGACGTAGATAAGGTGTTAAAGGGGCAATAAAGTGGGAGTGGAAAGGTGAAGGTGGATACGGAGACAACTTGGTAATAGTAGCGGATAAGGAAGAAGGGATGAAAAGAATAATAAAGACAAAAAAAGATATTTTAAAGAGAAACAGTTAAGATTAAACACGAAAACAACAAAATTAGTGATTTAAAATAAAATTAGAGATAAGGAGATAGAGACTGTGGACACGATAAAATATCAGGAGTATATGTTAAACTATAATAATAGTGATGAGGGATAAATACAAAGTTGGCAAAAAATAGATAATAGAATAGTAGGACAAGTGTGGGGTTTAGAAGAGAGAATATTTGGAAAGGATATTGTAACGGTTGCTGTTTACAACTAACGACGGCTCTAGAAGAACCACCTAAAAAAAAAGAAACAACAGAAGGAAATACGGCTCGATGTAGCGCACTAAGTTCGTGGAGGATAAAGGATTTATAATAGTTAAAGCAGCAGCGTCCGGTTTTGTCGGAGAGTCGCAAAGGTCCAAGAGTTCTAAGAAATTAAACTGCTGTTTAACAAAGCGTCACCTGCTGGATAAATGAAAGAAATAAAACCGACCAACAGAAGATCAACAGGTTCTACTTAAAGCCTAATACGCTAGATCAAACACAACAAAAAAGAAGGACAGACAATTTAATACAACAACAAACAAATCTTAAAGTTATAGGTGAATGTGACAGAAATAGAGAGACTGTCGCATATATTTACGTGCGTTAGCAGTAGCTTCGCTTAATAATAAATAAGGTCCGCAATTAATGTGTCAGATTTCAGGTAAGCTTTAGTTACACTAAAATTAATGTTAGGGTTCCAATTGAGGATTGGCCTTTTGTTTTTGCGTCAATCGCTCTAAATAAAGCGCCCAAGCCCGTATTGAGCTGGTTAAAAAAAACGTTCTGTTGTGGAGAGTACACCGAACAAAAATTTACTTAAACACTAGAGATCAAGCCGTTCCATGTCATATGTACTTGAACTTCATACGCATTATCACTGAATAAGTTACTTGAATGATAAAACTTAGCTGTAATCTGTAGGAAGCAGTTCCGAGAATAAGAGTTTTCTGCTAGCGACCATATCGACAGTTCGGGAAGTTAGATAATCCCAAGACTAGAAGAGGTGTGCAAAGAAGAACGGAAGGCGATAGGCTCCCTCGATAAAGTTATGAAGCATAACCAACTCCTGTTAGACGTAGTATCCACCGGTTGTGTGCAGCTTAACTAGTGCGAAACCGTGGCGTGGTCTTTAATCGATAGGAAAGGCTCTTAATCAGCCACTCCAGCACTCTCAAGAGTTATCTAGGTATAACACACAGCGAAACCATAAGGTCGAGCAACGTGCTAAAAGGATTTCATGTGGCAATTACAATTTAGCCGGATTTAAACTTAACCAATAATTTGTATTGAAAATCTTGAATCACACATTAATGATTTTTGTGTAAATTTCAATTTCAAGATGCACGCAAAACCACCCGTACCGAAGAAAAGAAGATGTCCGCTGTTCGTCTAGGAATCTTAGATAAATTTTATTTTCCACCAGCAGAAAATTAGCAAAATGCGCGCCAAATAAGATATTCGTCGTAACATATTACTCGCGACACACGTTTTAATACTGCTCTCGACACACTTTCTACCTTCAAAAAATAAAACCGTAACAATATGGTGAAATGGGAATGACTATGGAAAAAACTCTCATGTTATATGGAGCGGAGATATGGGAATGGAGAGAATAGGAACCATTAGAAAAATACAAATATAACCCCAATGCGGTACGAAGAAAGTATGAGGAAAAGAAAGGAATGTAAGAAAAATAGACGACAGGAAGATAGGGAGGTTGTATTCTGAAATGGAATAATATACAAGAGAACAGGTTGAGAGAAGAAGAGAGTAGGAGAAGAAATAACAGAAATATATATTGGCATAATCAGAAGCTGAAAAGGAGAACAAAAATTAAAGAAGAAAAGTACAACACAAAATACAAAGAAATAATAACAGAAGATATACCTACATATTTAGTATAGAGGGAGCAATAAATATAAAAAGATGGTAGCGTGGTTTAAAGTAGTAAATGAAGAAACTGAAAATAAGTATTAGCAGGATGATAAAAAATAAAATGTAGATTATGTGGAGAAGGGTGGGAAAACATCGAACATATGGGAGAAAAGTGTGAAGAAAAAGAAAAAAAAAGAGTAACATATTGGGGGAGGAGGGTGAAGGAGTGAAATATATGGAAAAGGTAATAGAAGAAGAGAAAAACACAGGGAGGAAAGAAAGTAAAGAAAAATTATGATTTTTGTTTATTTTTCTATATTGTTCATTTGATTTATTTGTATTTGTTTACTTGTGGGATGGGATGTAAGAATGTATAAGAAAACCGAATCCACTGTAAAAAACATATTGCAATGAAATAAGGGTTTGGGATATAAATGAGGTGGATTAAAAACTTGTTTTAATTATAATGGATTTGAAATTTGTTTTATTTATATCTTTTCACTTTAACTTTTATTAATTATTATGTTAAATAGATGTTTACGTTGGGTCGCAATGTAACTACTGAATATTCACTTGTAGGAAAATCACCCCTATCCAATTTACCTGGCTAGAGCTTTTATCTCGTATTTATTTGACGTGTACAGCCTCCTTTCTACCACAAATCGGGCTTAAATAAAACAGCTGACTGAACATAAAATTTTGTATTTATTTACAATAAAGATATTTGATTTAACATTAGCTAAAATTTCGCTGTTTATTTCAACTAAATGTACGCCCACCCCCCCTCTAACTGTGCGGTAATGTAGTACGCAAAAACTCAGTTATCAAGCGTAACCACTGATGCAAACTACGGCGCAGTGAACTTACATCGAATTAAACATTAATTAACAAACAAAACGCATTTAGGGATTTAATATTACAATTGTTATCTGACCTTGCTAGATTACCTCAGGTATGTAATCGACCTGCTCTGTATTCCGTTGTTCTTGTTGTGATCCTTTACAGCTTATGAAGCCGACTATGATGATGTCTTAACTGCTCTCCTGACTTCCCCACGGGGCCGTAAAATTATTGTTACACCACGTATTAACTACACTCGTTCCTTCGGTAAGTTTGTTTTTGGCCGCTTCTATCGGGCTTTTCTGCAACTACACACAATTTCATTTTAATAGTCCTTATCATAATCAAGCTCAAATGACGCCTCTTCCTCTCCTGATTACGATGATATACCCAATAATGTCACATAACTTTTCGATTTGCACTTTACCTTAACCTATAATTTTGAGGTTAAGTTGTAATCAATTTTAGTATTTTTAATTCGGCGCAATCATATTTAACCTTTTTAAGCAAAGATAATGATTGCTTGGCTTAAAACACCCCTAATGTTCATGTTTTGTGCATGCTCACATAATTTATTCTTTTGAAATTTCAGGTCAGCGAAACATTCTTCCGATCTTGGACATATATTGTTCGACATGGATAATCATAAGCAGGAAGGCGATTTTACGTGGATATCATAGCAATTACATCTTAAAACTATAATCAAATGATATCATCTTGCCCTAAATAACAATTTTACCAACATTCCATCTAATTGGCAGGGTACCCCCTTTGGTAAGTATTCTTAAAACTAACAAATTTATTGCATTGTAATTTACTGGGTCGGTTGAGAACAAGTATTGGGACTATTTCATCTACATGAAGGCATTTTTTACATCTTTCGTCATCCAATCTGCTTAATCAAAAATGCTGTACAAAAGTGTTCATCGCAATATGTATATACAGTGCTTAAAATTTTTTTGACTAACAAGGACACTAACAATGTAGGACACAATAAAGTATCAGTTAATCTTATACAGTGCGAATATATGTTCCAATCGTAAGCTCCAATTTAATACAAATTTTTTTATTGTAATGAAAGTTTTTTTAACTAAGTAAAAATAAAATAAATTTTGTTTAAACCTATAATAAACCTTAGTTGTATTCTGCTTTTCGAGCACTTTCCAACATAATGTTGTACATACAACCCTTTAAACTATTTAATAAAGTTTAGAGGGTGGATGTCAATAATGGGGATAAAAAGAGTTGTAAATTTTTTTATGTTAAAAAACGTCTTGATTAGAATGAAGTTGTTGAACGAAATTTATTAGAAACCGAAGATCCTTATTTTATCCTATACCTTTGAACTTACTATTCGCATCCAATCTTTGAATACCTTTGGGTCACAACGAAAAGAATTTTTCATCCTTTGAAAGCATAATTTTTAACTGTTGAAAATTGAGAGATTGAACTCACAAATTCGATCACTCATTGTAAAATTAAACCTTTGCGATTTTCAAATTAAAAAAACCAATTTTAAAGTTAACATTACTAACAGTTATATTTATGAGATATGTATAATAAAAATAAAAAAGATTTAAGTATATCGACTCCACCCTACGAGGGTAGTAATAGCACAGTATAACTTTAATTTTGCCAAAGTGTTTGGGTTAAGTGGCTAACCTGAGGGATTGAACTTGATTTGAAAATGCACTTCGGGGTTTGATCGAACTCAAGGGGACGATACACTTAGACAGTGAAAAACTGGCGGTCTACATTCAATTTATCGTATTCTCTTGGATCAATTCTTGTAATATATGCAAACGATTCGGACTGAGAGGTCAGGTGTATCCCTACACCGTCTAGGTTCGCCTCGTAATTCCGGTATAAATTTTGCAAAGCGATAAGTAGTTACATTGCGAAATCGAATATTACCAATTCACTTTGAATATATGCCTTGCACAATTTATATTAGGAAAAGATGTTTTCAAGTAAAGAAATATTTTTATTTGATTATCGCTTTAAAACATTCGAAAGTCCACGTTTTTAAATTGGAACAGAAAAATGTAGTATATTTAGACGATAGCTGTCGTAATAAAAACATTAAGTGGTTATGAAAACATGGCAGGATGTCACAGATTAAGAGTAAAAGGTTTCTTTTGTATTAGTAACATCATATCTAAGTCTAGGCGCGCCCTACTTTAACTTAGGGGAATCGTTCTTAAGAGCCTTTGGTTTTTTTTGGAACCGTCAATCACACTGCTTAGGGATTAGTATATTTTAAGAAATGCCCGGAGCACAATGTTTTTCTCGTCCTAAAAACAGCTTATAAAAAATGTATTAAGGAAAACGTATCTTAAACCGTTATCCCTTTTGAACACGCACGTTAAGTACAAGACAAAAACGAACATTTTCCAAACAAAATATCGTCATTTAAATTAGTTTTACTCCGCCTTGATTAATGAAAACCACTTCTGCAGTTTTAACCGCGGTTTATTTAACTGTGTTACTTCACGAGTTTGCCATTATGCGGTCACGGTGCTACGCTGCCATAATTTACAATGCGAACGTATACAATATACATCCATTTATCTGCAATGGTGCTTAAACTTGGTCAACAAATGTAAATACAAACACGAGAATATGCTTAATTACAAAGAGAGAAACAGATTTGCGGACAAAACGTAAAAGAATATTATTAAATATTAAAATCTCTATACTAATTGCAATCGCAAAACATTTCCTTTCATACAAAAGTGGTTTTAATCAAAGAAAAAAGTACAAAGCGCGCAGAAACGTGTTAAACTTTAATAATTATAATTCACATTTGAATACTCTTTAAAATATGCAGCACGTAACGTTTAATCAAAGTAAATCGGTTGAGTGTTTAACCAAGCGAGTTGTGAAATAAATGAATTAAAATTGCAGTTGTGAATAAACAAAATGCTTTACATCATTTACAAATTTAATGTTACACTTCAATTCACAATAGAACGGACGACTAAATTGTAACTCGGCTAACGATTGGACTAAATAAAATTTTATCCATTATGTGTAGTTTATACGACACCTCCAATCAAACACTTTTTGCAAAACACTATTTTTCTTTTTAAGATTGTATAATCCACTATACACGATCCACAAAATAATTAACGGACTTTAAACTTGACAGTGTGTCCGCGGATTGAGATTGAAAAGAAAAGAAATATTTGTATTATTGATTTTACGACAAAAAGTCATTTTTTATAAAAAGTCCTGCTTGTCGAAAAATTATATTTAAAGGGCTAATGAAAATATAAATGTAAAATCAGTCGAAATACCAAATTCGTGTTTGTAATTGTTGTTCAGTTATCAAGTTCGTGTTTGTTTGTTGGTTTGTTACAAAATGTTGACCAAAGAAGAACGTATTCATTTAATTAAATGTTATGGTATTATTGGAGACGTTTCCTATCTAGTACATGCTATTAACGTTTTTAATGAAAAGTTTCCCAATGCAGCGGTTTCTGTCGAAGCTTTGGGAAAATTTATTAAGAAATTTGACGAAACCAAAAAATCTACTTTTTGTACTAAAGGCTACGTCTCTTCACAAATAGTCGACATTGGGTTGTTGAAAATCCAAATTATGTGAATGTTTGGTGTGGCATTATCTACGATCGAATCGTTAGTCCATATTTTATTGAAGAAAACTTAAATTAACATGTTTATATGTGTATTTTAGAAAATTTTGTATTACCATTTCTCAATACATTGCAATCTTTTGATACGACAGTGGTTAACACATCACTTTGGTGAATGATCGATGGGAAGATTTGAACCAATTCATTTTCCTGCCAGATCACCTGATTTGACACCCATGGATTTTTTCCTCTCTCTTGAAGCATTTTCACTTTTTCTTAATTTATTAACACTACCTTAATCTGATCTTGGATTCAAATATTGCAAATACACTTTTTCAACAAACAGGACTTTTTTATAAAAATTTTTTTTGTCGTAAAATTAATAATAAAGTGTTTCTTCTCTTTTCAACTCAATCCGCGGACACGCTGATATCACATAATTATCAAGAAATAAAAAAAAAGTCAAAACATACGTCAATTTTCGTTAGAGCTTTTCGTGTGTGTTTTTAGGCGTTTTAAATACAAATATAAAATATGGAAGGTAATCAGTACCTTACAGTACTCCATGGTCAACAAGAAAAACATGTTGTTCCTGAGAATCACCACTTTGGTTTCCGGACCTGGTCATCAAGACCCTCCCGGATAATTACGAAAAAATGTATAACACAATCACACACTAATGTAGGGCACACAACAAATATTCTACAAATTAATGTTGAGGGGTTGAGTAAGGACAAATCACATTTGTTGTCTAACCTTTGTTTTAAGAATAGGGTCGATATTTTACTTTTACAGGAAACACACTGTGGAGTACTAAATAAATGTGTAGTAAAACATATTCAATTAGTAGACTTTATTGAGAGCCCGATTCATGGAATAGCAACAAGTAGAAGGGGGACACCGTGGACTTTGGACCCTAATTAGTAAAAGTGAACGGCAATTAGCCTAATTAGGCTGACAACCTCTCACCTACCTCTCACCTCACCAGGCAGTTCCCCTAATTAGGCCTCTCACCTCATTAGACTGCTGTTGTCAACAGGCTGTTACGCAGGCATTCTATTTAATTACTTGTTCTTGTTTTGAAGACGTCAATGGAAAATACGGCCTCTCACCTTATTAGGCTGTTGTTATTGATGTTGATTTCCATCATGGCGGTGGTTTGGCGGTCGATTTGAATTTCCAACATGGCGACCCATCATGGCGTCCTAAAGTTTTTTTATGTATTTAAAGAAACTTGGTTGAGATTCAAACTTGCAACCATTGCATTACCGAGCCAAGGCTTTAACCACTAGGCTACGGCGACAATTGAAGGATAGAGTTTGAAGTTTGTATATAGTTGTAATGGTTAATTAAGATGAATGATTGAATGATGTATGATGTTGTAAAATGTAGGTTAAGATGAGAAGACCTGTTAATTAAAAAGATGAATAAGGTTAATTAAAAGGATGAATAAAGATAAAACATTTAATAAACAAGATGAAAAAGGATAAAAACATATATTTGTCACTGTTATTCATTATAAACTAATTCACAAACAAAAATATAACTCACGTAGCCCAATTTTGTATGACGTATGATTAAACATTAAATAAACAAGTAAAAATGATAAAAACATATATTTATCACTGTTATACATTATAAACTACTACACAAACAAAAATAACACTCACGTAGCTCCATTTTGTATGACGTATGATTAATCATTTAATAAACAAGATGAAAAAGAATAAAAACATATATTTATCGCTGTTATTCATTATAAACAAATTCACAAACAGGGGTAACAATTGCTTAACTTCATTTTTGTATGACGTATGATTAAACATTTAATAAACAAGATGAAAAATGATAAAAACATATATTTATCACTGTTATACATTATAAACTATTTCACAAACAAAAATAACACTCACGTAGCTCCATTTGTATGACGTATGATTAATCATTTAATAAACAAGGTGAAAAGGATAAAACATATATTTATGATTGATTATTCATCTATAAACAAATTCACAAAAACAGGGGTAACATATTGCTTAATCTTCATTTTTTGTATGACGTATAAAAATAAAATTCTAATAAAACAAATAAAAATAGATAAAAACATATATTTATCACTGTTAAACATTATAAACTAAAACACAAACAAACAATAACAACTCACTTAGCTACATTTTGTATGACGTATGATTAAACATATTTAATAAACAAGATGAAGAAAGATAAAAACATATATTTATGACTGTTATTCATTATAAAACAAAAAAACAAAAAGGGGTAAAAACAATTAAGCTTAACTTCATTTTTGTAAGACGTATGATTAAAAATTTAATAAACATAAGTAAAAAAAGAAAAAAACATATAGGTTTATCACTGTTATACATTAAAAACAACTTCAAACAAACAAAAAAAAAAAACACTCACTGTAGCCCAATTTTGTATTGACGTAGTGATTAAAATTTAATAAACAAGTAAAAAATGATAAACACATATATTTATCACTGTTATACATAACTAACTACTTCACAAACAAAATAACACTCACGTAGCTCCATTTTGTATGACGTATGATTAATCATTTAATAAACAAGGTGAAAAAGAATAAAAACATGTATATTTTTTCTTTCCGTACTTTATAAACTAGAACACAAACACGAAAAACAATTACCTAAAGCGATTCAATATGGCTGCCAAAACCAACATTTTTCTTTATTAATTACATTAACCACGGCTTTAACAAGTACTTTTAAATTTACACCTGATTAAAAAAAAAACTTTAACATACTGAGTTCTAAACCATTAACGATTGATACACAATCTTTTGTAAACAGATGACACCATTTTGACATGGTGACGTATGATTTTAAACATTCCGGTTCAACACGTTAATTACATTAACCACGTATTTAACATAAAGTTTTTAAATTTACACTTGATTAAAAAAACTTTAACATACTGAGGTTCGAACCATTAACGTTTTTACACCACCACGTATTTAACAAGTAGTTTTGAATTTATACTTGATTAACGTTTTTTACACCACCACGTATTTAACATATAATTTTGAATTTACACTTGATTAAAAAAAACTTGAACGTATCAGATTCGAACCATTAACGTTTGAATACACCATCAAGGTGACGTATGTGTTAGGGAAAATAAAAAAAACAACAAGGAGGATACATTTTATTTTGTATCTCTGTTACACAATCACATTTACAAGTACCAATAACATATGTTTTTTAATTGGAAGAATAAAGAAAGCAGGAAACAAATTTTATTTCTCTCTCTGATTTACACACAATATAAAAATTATTTTACAAAAATATGAAACGTTACAACTTCAGAGTTCCATCTATGAATGGCACACCACACCTAGCATTCGTTTACCAGCTTGAGAATCATCTACGGTGTCACCAAAAATGTTCTTTCTTATATTGACGACCAGTTATTCATCTCCAGCATCTGTAATTTGAAATAAAAATAAACCACAAACATTTTAAAAAGTATTAACAAGAATCAATTTAACAATAAAATTTAATACTCAAAAAGTTGAGAAGTATTCATTAAAAATACGTGAATTGAAAACAATTCATTTTTAAAAGATTAAAATTAATAATAATACTCACCCTTTCGATTTTCGATAGACATACCAATTTTAATGATGTGGATAGATCTACATTTAAAACAATATTTCAAGCTGTTTATGTAGGTATATAAACCCACGGAATATCTCTATTGTGTGAAAGTTAAAAACAACTTTTCCATCACTCAATTAAGGCGATTGTTAAAAAAAAACCAAAAATGCAATCATTCAAAATACGTAATATGTTTACATGTAACCAACGCATTTGCACAAAATTAATACACTGCTTTACAAGATAATCAATTAAAAACTTTATTGTAAAAATGTTTACAAAATTTTATTTGTAAATGATTGCCTAACAAACAAATTTTTAACTATTAACAAACGTATTTGTTTTTTTATATGAAACTACTGATTCTCTTAAAGATTAAAGATTCATCTCTCCACACAACCTGCAGAGGATAAATGTAAGTTTGCGATTATCTTTCAAAATGAACCAAGTGTTAACTAAAACTACATGCAAGTTAAAAGCAAAGTATGAACTAAAAACAACAAACACATTTTAAACTCATGAGACAAAAATTTCCTTTTGAAAATCAAAACTTAAATGACCAAATATTTTATTCTCTTACGCACACTAACCGATTTTAATCAGTAGTTAGTTGTGTAACTTCTGAATTAATAAGTATCAACTCTAAATACAATTTGTGAAATTAACTTATCTAGTTTACAAAAGTCTGTTTTAAATGAGGTCTTAAAATTAATCAAATAAAAAAAACTATATTTTTAAAATGTTTACAAAATTCATTTAATATGCAAAAGTCTGTTTTAAATGATTGCCTAACAAAAAAATTTTTAACTATTAACAAGTATTTGATTTGTAAATGAAACTACTAATTCTTTTTAAAGATTAAAAATTAATCTTTTCATCTCACAAATACAGATGAATAAAAACAATTCATTCTCTAAAATATTTTTGAAAATAAAAAGATTTTTTACACTTTCTACATTCAAAATACATGTTTGCTTATATCATGTTATTAATGCGAATATTATTTAAATAAATTATAAATAAGAAACTGAAATAATAATTTTATTATACATCTTATTAGAAGTTGTAGGTAAATAATATGTTTATGTTTTTACAAATCTTAATGTGTTTTTTTTTTCTAAGTGGTAACGTCAAGAATTATATAAAAAGATTGTATTTTATTAAGTTAAAACCATACAACGCAGCGGATTGAAAAAAAATTAATGGATATAATTTGTTTAGAAATTATTCGGTACTTTAAAAATAATATATATTGAATTGAAAAACGTTACCAACTTGGTTCAAATTCCATTAACAGTATTTGTGAAAAATAATATTTAATACGTTAAATTTTTTTGATTTTAAGACTTGTTTCAGTTGTATACAGGTGTTAAAATTTAACTTACATATACGTTTGTTTGTTTTCTTATTAAGTGCCATTTAAGTTCTGGTTTAAAATAAAATAAATTACTTACTACCTAACACTTTAGATTCCGCCTACTTTAATAGATTTAAAGATATGCAAATTGTATAATTAAAAAATACGGTTTGTAATAGTTTACTTAGTGAACAAAATTGGATTATAATTCTTCTATACCCTAAATCTTTATTACCTACGTAATGATGAAGTTAAACATGGTCCAATTGTTTCATAGAATTAGTAGTTTCATTTAAAATTAAATTAAATACGTTTGAATACGGTTCATTATTGTAACTATTTTTTCTAGCAAGCGAATAAACGATTTATGATTATATTTAACTAAATAAATCTTATTTAATCTAGGTAAAATTATAAAACATAGAGGGTATGTTCAATAGAAATATATTTTACTCAACCTGTTGTAAATTTTCAGCTTTGAACTAATTTAGAAAAACTTGTCTTATACTCTGACACAGTTTATTATTATAAAAAAATCTAGATATAATTATAAAGTTAGATAGTATATCGAAGGTTGGGTTAATAATTTTGAATATAGACACACCGAGTTTTTTTTAAATAAATGTAACGTACAATCATCACAATTCCAAGTTACCTTAGAAAACATTCCATTAACAATTTCAGAGAGTATAAAGGTCTTAGGTGTTTTGGTGGACAAACATTTATCATTCGAACCTCACATTACCTACATCTATAATAAATTAAACTCTTCTTATTATGCTATTTGTAACTTGAAAGACAAGTTTCATCTATCCAATCTCGTGTGCATGTATGATGGTCTAGTAAATTCTGTTCTAAATTACTGTATACTAATATTTGAGCCAACGCTAGAAATGTGAATAAAGTTTTAATTTGTCAAAAAGAATAATAAGAAAAATTTTTGGTTTTAAACAAACTGATTCTTGTAGAAAATACTTTATTATCGGTAGAACACTCCAGTTTAACTTTGTTCAATCAGTTCTTGCAGATGAATTGTTTTTATTCATCTGTATTTGTAAGATAAAAAGATGAATTTTTAATCTTTAAAAAGAATTAGTAGTTTCATTTACAAATCAAATACTTGTTAATAGTTAAAAATTTTTTTGTTAGGCAATCATTTAAAACAGACTTTTGAATATTAAATGAATTTTTGTAAACATTTTTAAAAATAAAGTTTTTTTATCTGATTAATTTTTAAGACCTCATTTAAAACAGACTGATTAAAATCAGTTAGTGTGCGTAAGAGAATAAAATATTTGGTCATTTAAGTTTTGATTTGCAAAAGGAAATTTTTGTCTCACGAGTCTAAAATGTGTTTGTTGTTTTTAGTTCATACTTTGCTTTTAACTTGCATGTAGTTTTAGTTAACATTTTTATAATTTACCGAACTAACATATGGTAAATATTTTGGTTCATTTTAAAAGACAATCGCAAACATATGTTCATCCTCTGCAGGTTGTGTGGAGAGATGAATTTTTAATCTTTAAGAGAATCAGTAGTTTCATATAAAAAAACAAATACGTTTGTTAATAGTTAAAAATTTGTTTGTTAGGCAATCATTTACAAATAAATTTTTGTAAACATTTTTACAATAAAGTTTTTTAATTGATTATCTTGTAAAGCAGTGTATTAATTTTTGTGAAATGCGTTGGTTACATGTAAACATATTACGAATTTTGAATGTATGCATTTTGGTTTTTTTTAACAATCGCCTTAATTGAGTGACGGAAAAGTTGTTTTTAACTTTCACACAATAGAGATATTCCGTAAACAAATCCATTAGTGGGTTTGTATACCTACATAAACAGCTTGAAATATTGTTTTAAATGTAGATCTTTCCACATCATTCAAATTGGTATGTCTATCGAAAATCGAAAGGAGTGAGTAATATTCTTAATTTGAATCTTTTAAAAATGAATTGTTTTCAATTCACGTATTTTTAATGAATAGTTCTCAACTTTTTGAGTATTAAATTTTGTTGTTAAATTGATTCTTGTTAATACTTTTTAAAATATTTGTGGTTTATTTTTTATTTCAAATTACAGATGCTGGATATGAATAACTGGTCTTCAATATATGAAAACTTTACGTTTGAGTAATAGTTGCAGAAAGAACATTTTTGGTGACACCGTAGATGATTCTCGAGCTTGTTAACGAATGCTAGATGTGGTATGCCATTCATAGATGGAACTCTGAAGTTGTAACGTTTCATATTTTTGTAAAATAATTTTATATTGTGTGTGAATCAGAGAGAGAAATAAAATTTGTTTCCTGCTTTCTTTATTCTTCCAATTAAAAAACATATGTTATTGGTACGTGTAAATGTGATTGAAAAATGGGAATTCTCCTGATAATTTGATAATTGTAGATCGTAATCATTCTATAGGGAACAGGAAAATAAAACTCTTTCAACTTCTAGTTGCTTCGCGACGTTTGGAAACGTTCCATTTATTAACATAAACGGTGGTGTTTCCTTCTTCAGGCGGTTGATAACATTCCAGTGAAAGTGGTCGAACAATAAAATGATGACAAATTGTCATTAATCGTCATTACTTAAAATCTATAAAATAAATAAATATGGAGGACAAACGAATGTAGAATAATTAACACCACAAATAAATTCACTGGAATGTTATCAACCGCCTGAAGAAGGAAACACCACCGTTTATGTTAATAAATGGAACGTTTCCTGAAACGTCGCGAAGTAACTAGAAGTTGAAAGAGTTTTATTTTCCTGTCTCCTATAGAAGGTAAATGTGATTGTGTAACAGAGATACAAAATAAAAATGTATCCTCCTTGTTGTTTTTTTTTATTTTTCCTAACACATACGTCACCTTGATGGTGTATTCAAACGTTAATGGTTCGAACCCTGATACGTTCAAGTTTTTTTTTTAATCAAGTGTAAATTCAAAACTATATGTTAAATACGTGGTGGTGTAAAACGTTAATGGTTCGAACCTCAGTATGTTAAAGTTTTTTTTAATCAGGTGTAAATTTAAAAGTACTTGTTAAAGCCGTGGTTAATGTAATTAATAAAGAAAAATTTTGGTTTGGCAGCCATATTGAATCGCTTTAGGTAATTGTTTTTCGTGTTTGTGTTCTAGTTTATAAAGTATGAGAAAGAAAAATGTACATGTTTTTATCCTTTTTCATTTTGTTTATTAAATGATTAATCATACGTCATACAAAAATAGAGCTACGTGAGTGTTATTTTTGTTTGTGAAGTAGTTTATAATGTATAACTGTGATAAATATATGTTTTTAACATTTTTCATCTTGTTTATTAAATGTTTAATCATACGTCATACAAAATGAAGTTAAGTAATTGTTATTCCTGTTTGTGAATTAGTTTATAATGAGTAACAGTGATAAATATATGTTTTTATCCTTTTTCATCTTGTTTATTAAATGTTTAATCATACGTCATACAAAATGGCGTTACGTGAGTGTTGTTTTTGTTTGTGAAGTAGTTTATAATGAATAACAGTGATAAATATATGTTTTTATCCTTTTTCATCTTGTTTATTAAATGTTTAATCCTTATTCATCTTTTTAATTAACAGGTCTTCTCATCTTAACCTACATTTTACAACATCATACATCATTCAATCATTCATCTTAATTAACATTTACAACTATACACAAACTTCAAACTCTATCCTTCAATTGTCGCGGTAGTCTAGTGGTTAAAGCCTTGGCTCGGTAATGCAATGGTTGCAAGTTCGAATCTCAACCAAGTTTTTTAAATACATAAAAAAACTTTAGGACGCCATGATGGGGACGCCATGTTGGAAATTCAAATCTACCGCCAAACCACCGCCATGATGGAAATCAACATCAATAACAACAGCCTAATAAGGTGAGAGGCCGTATTTTCCATTGACGTCTTCAAAAACAAGAACAAGTAATTAAATAGAATGCCCTGCGTTCAACAGCCTGTTGACAACAGCAGTCTAATGAGGTGAGAGGCCTAATTAGGGAACTGCCTGATGAGGTGAGAGGTTGGTGAAAGGTTGTTAGCCTAATTAGGCTAATTGCCGTTCACTTTTACTATTAGGGTCTAAAGTCTACGGTGTCCCCTTCTACTGCCACATACGTCAAAGAAAATATTCAATACGAAAATATACAAAAAAGATTATTTCTGGAATTTTCGTTATAACTACTAAAATAGGAGATTTACACGTAGTAAATATTAACAAACCTCCTCCAACACTTTGGCCAGAAACTTTTAATGTCGTTTTTCCTTATTTATGTGTATATGTTGCTGATTTTAATTGTCACAACACATTAAGCGGGCCACTCACGGTCCAACGCCGCAGTACGATTTTGTCGAATGCGATTGCAGTACAATTGTGTTGGAAATCAGATGGGAACACACACGTAACGATTTTGCAGTACGAGTTATACTTTCAAATGATAAACATGTCAGATGAAACTATACTTTTAGCGGCTCTTGCGCTTTGTATAACCGAAAAAACGAAAAAACACAAGAAACGTAGGTGGTGGTGCAAAAACTGGTTATTAAAAGAAATACATACAGTCATGTCCATTTATTAGAAGAATTGCGATTACATCCAGAGGATTGGAGAAACTACCTTCGAATGGATGAATCCACATACGTTGAATTACTGTCAGCCATAGCGCCTATTATTCAAAAGCAGAACACAGTAATGCGATCTTCAATAACACCACATGAAAGACTTTCAGCTACTTTAAGGTAAGTACTATAGATATTATGTATGGTAGGCATGTACGAAAAGGCACTCTGAGCTCTCTGGTATCTATATACATATTTGTTGTTTTTGTAGAATTAAAGACCTGCAATAAAATTCAGAGCTCTAGAGTGACTTTTTCAACTACATAACCATATTAATAATGTTATTACAATTTTAGATATTTAGCAACGGGAAGAAGCTACGAAGATTTGAAGTTTTCCACTGTCATTTCTCCTCAAGCCTTGGGCAGAATAATACCCGAAACATGTGCGGCTATTTACACAGTTTTGCAAAGGATTATCTAAAGGTAATAAAATATAAGACATTAAGGTGTAAATTTTGAAATTACATTTAATATCAAATAAAACAGTGCGTTTCCACACATAAAAACGAAAATATTGTTTGAAGAATACATTAACAAACAGTAATGTCAGTAACCTATAAAACATATCAAAACATAAACCTATTAAAAAAAAAAAAAAGCTTATCTCTGTTTATCCTATACCTTATAAATTGAACAGATTTATCCGTATTCTATAAAAAAAGATCTATTCGAAATTTCGCTAACACTATTTAGAATTACAGATCAGTTATTATCATTAGCATCAAAGGTTTCAAATAATTGTGATGCAGAGTAGGATGGATAACTGTTAACGTACTGAGGCGGTCGTAGTTCTGTGTAATTTCTAGTTGTGGATGTACCATTAGATCTACTTTGAAAATGCTATTTGAAGCGGCAGTAACTGTAACATTATCGTTTCGTTGGGGAATGTAAGGTATACTGGCATGAGTTGAAGGTGGTTGCAATCTCCATTGCCTGTTTAAAGTATTGCACTCTGCTTCAAATAAAACGTCGTTAATTAATTTCTCAGCCATAATCCTTTGATCTGTTGGAAGAGCCCTTAATTTGATAGCGACGTTGTCTCCATAAACATGAAATCTATCCTTTTCATGTCCATCTGCTTTTGGCCGATTTAACCTCTCATTAATTGTAATTAAAAGGTCATCACGAGGATCTGTTTTTCGCCCTCGTTTTTTGCAACCAGATGGCGTCTTGCTGTAAGTAGAAGTACCTGTTGATAGGATAGAATGTTCAGATATTTGTGAGTCTTCATTTTCTAAAGCTGTGGGTGAGAGTACGGGTTCACTATGAGTGCTTTCTTGATCAGTTATCTAAAAAAAATGTAAACATGATTATATTTAGCAATAAACTAGTCACACATCACACGCTATAATAAGATGCCAGACATTTTTAATTACTTAGGGAATGTAATTGATGAAAGTATTCTTGCTCGGGTCCTGACTGAATAATATTTTTTGTTCTAGTTTCCAAAACTGAAAACGAATGGAAGCATATTGCACATAGTTTCGAGGAAAAATGGAACTTTCCTCACTGTTTGGGTGCCATAGACGGAAAGCACGTTAAAATAGTTCCACCAGCTAACTCAGGCTCCTATTTTCATAATTATAAAGGATTTCATAGTTTAGTGCTTATGGCTATAGCAAATGCCAATTACGAAATTATCTACTGTAATTTTGGGACCAATGGAAGAATTTCCGATGGAGGGGTATTAAATAATACAAAATTTTATGAAAAACTGAAATTTGGAGTCTAAAAATACCTAAGCCAGAAAAACTAACAAATAGTGAACTTACTCACCTTATGTATTTGTCGGGGATGATGCCTTTTCGTTAGGGGAAAACTTGATGAAACCATTTCCTCAAAGAAATTTAGACAGAGAAAAGGCTATTTTTAACTACAGATTGTCACGAGTGCGTCGAATAATAGAAAACGTGTTTGGAATTTTGGCTGCTAGATTTAGAATATTTCATACGGCTATCAATGTTAATTTAGAAACTCTTGAGATTATAGTGATGGCATGTTGCGTCTTGCACAATCTGTTGCGAACAAAATGTCCAAAAACGTATACTCCTACTGAACATTTGGATCATGAAAATCAAGAATCTGGAACCCTTACAGAGGGTCTTCGAGCTACCTCAAATGATTTGACCGATCTACAACATAGTTTGAGTAACAGAAGTTTGTCACAGGTTGCAAAGATGACAAGAGAAAATTTTATGAATTATTTTAATAATGAAGGAGCCGTAATCTGGCAAAATAAAGTTGTAGGAATATATATTTTTTATTTACTTACCTCTTCCTCATCAGACATATTGGACACAGGTGTTCTTGGTAAATCTTGATCGCCCAAAAGATAGCAACTCAAAATACCATAATTTTGGCTTATAAATTTCGTCCGTCCCTGACCCAGATTTACTGGAGTTTTTTACTAATTTTAATTCCCTTTTGTAAGATGTTCGAAAATTATTAATTTTCTTTTTACAAATTCTTCGTTTGCATCTGCTTTTACTTCTTGAAATTTAGCAACTAAAATGTCCATAGCTCTTTTTCTAACATTTTTATCATGATATGATGACGATTTTATTTTCCAAAGACATTCTTGGTCTTTATACATGTCAAAAATTCTCTTAAAATGTCTCGCTATAAGCCATTGTCGAAATTCACTACAAATGATTTGTTTCGCAATATTAAAATCGTACAATCTAATCGCAAGTACCAATACACGGTCAAATAAACGACTCGAGCAACAATGTTGTACTGCAGCAGACTGACTGGTTTGTCTGCGATCAAATCGCACCGACTCGGTCGTAAAGCAAAAATACACGATCAAATTATATTCAATTTTGTCGCATTCGACAAAATCGTACTGCGGCGTTGGACCGTGAGTGGCCCGCTTTATGGGGCTCCAAAAACAACGATATCAATGGAATAACGTTACAAACATAGATGGAATTTCAAAACATACATTTAGTATACAATCCAAAAAACAACAAAACATTTGATTCCGGTCGATGGCAAAACGATTACAGCCCAGACCTGTGTTTAGTATCAATGGACATGGTTCCATTACAATTAACACGTATGGTATTAAACGATATTTTCCAAGAAGTCAACATAGACCTTTGCTAATACAAATTGGACATCAAATTCCGTTTGTAGAATCTTTGGAAAAACTAAGATGGAATTTTCAAAAAGCTAATTGGATACACTATAAAACATCTTTCAATTCTATTTTTAGATGGATGCCACCGGTTTCTGATAATTATTTTAGGTTTCTAGGTGCTGCTAAATGTGCAGCAAAAAAATCCATTCCACGTGGTTTTCGACAGGAATATGTCCCATGTTGGTCAACTAAGATAAACAGATTGTACAAATCATATCTAGAAAATCCAAATAAAGAAAACGGGAATGCTGTACTGTCATATCTAAATAATGGAAGAAAAGGAAATGAAATTCATTAATGGAAAATATGAATTTCTGTAAATTCAAGTCGTAAAAGCTGGGCACTTATAAATAAATTAGGTTTACAAATCAATCTTCTAAAACAAATTCCAAAATTTTTCCAAATTCTATTGCTTCTTGGTTGGTTAATGTTTCAAACTCAGTAAAAGTGGAGAAATCTATTATCACAAAGATGAAAAAGTGTCTACAAAAGAAAAGAAAATCTACACCTATCTCAGAAGATATATCAAGACCTTTTACTGTAGAAGAGCTAAAACATGCATTAAAAAGACCAAATCAAAGAAAGCTGCTGGGTTTGATAAAATTCTTCCAGAATTTCTAAAAAAATTGGGAAATTACTCTTTGAAGTGGCTACTTATGTTTCTCAATGATATTTATAATACAGGTAAGTTACCAACATATTTATAGAAATGTAAAGTCGTGGCAATTTTAAATAAAAATAAATCTCCTACAGACCCAACTTCTTATCGTCCAATAAGTTTGGTAAGTATAATTATAAGGTTTTGAAAAGATTGATTTTTCAAAAAATTAATCCGTTAATAGAAGAAAATTACCAATTAAACAAGCAGGATTTCGATCCGGTAGAAGTTGCTGAGATGAAGTATTGGCATTAACAACACATATCGAAGCTGGATTTCAGAAGAAACTTAAAGCTGGAGTTGCCTTTTTAGATTTAACTGCTGTATACGATACCGTGTGAAAAGAAAGTTTACTTTTTAAATTATTTAACGTCATTCCTTGTTCCAAAAACTATTTTTTATTAAAAATATGTTGTCTAATCGGAAGTTTAGAGTTTTTGTTGGAGATAAAAGCAGTAAATTTAGATTTTAAATAATGGTCTTCCACAGGGATCGGTTCTTGCACCTATTTTTTTTAATGTATATATTTCTGATCTTCCTTCTTTACAATGTCGAAAATTCGTCTACGCCGATGATATGGCAATTTATTTCAACATTCAAATTTTTTCAAAATTGAAAATTAACTATCTGATGATTTGCGCATTATGCAAATTATTTTTAAAATGGCAATTATGCCCTAATCTTAAAAAGACAGAGGTTTCTTGTTTTCATTTAAGTAATAGAGAAAAAGTAGAAAACTTAATATTATCTTTAATAATACAAAGTTAAACCATAATTTTAACCCAGTTTATCGGGGAGTAACTAGATACGTTTTTAATTTACAAAGATTATTTAGCAAAAGTCAAACAAAAATGAAAAAACAACAAATAATGTCATTCAAAATGCTGATGCAAAAAACAGTTTGTACAGCTGCATTGGCATTAGTTTATTTTACAGCAGAATATTGTGCTCCTTTCTGGTTGAATAGTTATCATAAAAAAAATAGATATCCAGTTGAATTGCACTATGCGTATAATTAGTGGAACCATTAAATCTACTCCTCTCGATTGGCTTCCTGTTCGTTGTAATATTACTCCATCGAACATTCGACGAAAAGCTGCGTTAAAACGAGAATGGGATAAATGCCAACTTAACAAAAAGTTACCAATGTGGAATGACATTGACAACCGCCTGCTAAAAAACTTAAATCTCGAAGTCCTATATGGTCTGGAGTTGATGTTTTCAACAAACATCTTATTGATGATCCATTAATAGAAGTCCCGGGCTTTGATCAAAAAAGAAAAATTTAGTCAAAAGTAAATCGCATAAGAACAGGTCATTCAAAACGTATCTCTATGTTGTTTAAATGGGGTGTGATTTCTAATCCAAATTGTGACTGTGGAAACAAACCAGAGATAGTTACACATATTGTAGAGGATTGTCAAATAACGAAGTTTAAAGGAGGGTTTAATAAACATTCATAATTTAACGGATAAAGCTATATTATGGCTTACGAATCTGAAGGACCTCTGAAGTTCAGCAATATTTTGTATTCTCTGTCCTGACTAACTGTTTTTCCATTATTTTTTTTGCTATTTCTTTAACCTACAATTTTTTTTGGTCATTGTCCTGACTGGCGCTTGAACTTATCCATTATATGTCGTCATGCAATGGCTGTGGTGTTATTTTTTATGTTCTTATTTACTTTCTATAATGTTTACACACTTAATTAATATTATTACATGTGAATACTAAGGTGGGTAAGGGTTTGCGTGTTTAGGTTTTAGTGGTTTTCCTAAACCTTAAAGCAAATGCTTTGCCAAGACGAACCAATCCACTATTGCACACGGTTTCGTCACCACACTATACAGGTTTATACTGATCTTCTGGGGCACTATACATAACACTTACATCACAATACAATATTTGTATAATGTACCATACGAATAAATAAATACAAGAACTTGTCCTTTTCAAATTTTGAAAAAATTGATTAAGAATCAAGTTATAATTGTTTTAATATGAGAGAATTTGTGATTTACTTAATATTTGATTATTTTTATATAATCGGAAGATTTGAAAACGACAGGTTGTAGACATTTGTATGACGGATATAAAACTTACTTAAAACCCTAATATAATTAATTATTAATTCAGTTTTGACTGTAGTAATTTAAAATGTTACGCCCTCATCGGTACACACCTACCACGTATTGTATAAGTTTTAAGCCGTTGTAATCTCTTTAGTAGCAAACCAATAAAAACAAAGAACAGACGAATGAACATTCTTTTGCCTTCAATTTTTAAATTTAAACACATAATGTTTAATATCTATTTCAAATTATGGATTGTTGTAATTATTATTAATTATTATGTTACTCGTGTTCCTCTAATTATTCCTTTTAGGCCAGTACTCAGAGATCTAAAAACCCTGTTTAATGAAAATAAATTCATAATAGATTTGGGTCTTGTGAACCGTAGTTAATATTTTACCACCTTTTATTTTTGCGGATAAAGCGACCACATTGAAAAAACACTAAAAGAATGCACTTTTCAGAGTATTCTCAAAATAATTCACATTTGGTGCATTATACTGTAAAAATAGTTAGGTATTTTGAAATATAAATCTAAGTCAATTGTCTACAAATTACGGTAACCAAACTAGGAAAAATTAAAATTAATTAATTCAAAATTAAAAGAATATTTAACTACCCCCAATTTAAGAACGGTTCTGAAAAGATGATCAACCTTCTTGTCACAGTTCCGTACAAAATTTGCGATACGGAAGAGATTGAAATACACCGGTAATAATCTAATGTAGATTACATGAACGTAGACCAAAGATATTGTATGAAGCTAGAACTACTTGTGGGTTTTTTTATTAACGTAAATAATTACTTTTTTGCTACTCCCGACGATATGTTAAAAAAGATGATTTAGTAGAAATAAATTGTCTCTTTTTATATTTGAAAGACAAGAAACTGCTAGATTCTTTTGAGAAACATTACTCATCTGCGGTTAATAACTTATGCTACAAAGTTATTGATCTAAAATTAGTTTTCATAACTATTGAATAAATCCAATTCATTCTTTGTATGCGTTATTGCGAACTAAAAAACACAATCATTATTACCAACTGCAAGGTCAAATAAATATTAGTGGAAAATCTTTTTGTATTTTCCAGTTGGCAACACGTTTTTGAAGTTCTGTCGAATTATTTTCAATTAATTCTCACTCTTTTGTGATATTACTACAGACAATTTTCTTCATAAAATATCAGTCAATTACAAATTTCTATTTTTTGAATAGCAACTAATCGCAGACGAATTACGCAATAACTATGGATAATTTAGCGTCTTGCTCAAACTATTGATGATAAAATTAATAGTTCAATAATTTAGCTCGTAATGTACACCAAGTAATTTTGAGTAAATGTGTCGCTCGTATCTGGACCAACAATAATTCCCCGATATAATAACAAAAGAGAAAAAACGATAGCACTTTTAACATTCGTAAACGAACTAAATGGATAGAAAAGTTACAATAGCATATTGGAACGCAAATTTGGTGCTCAACAAAAAACTCAAAATAAGAAGTTATAACATTACTCGCAGGGACCGAGGAGGCAACGAAAGAGGTGTAGAGATCGCATAAGTGCCCTCGGAAAATTATTTTTGGATTAGGTACTGGTGAAACATATACTCAAAATTATCGATAACATTACGATCGCTTAACATATTATATCGGGTGGTTCAGAGGCCGACCGGAATGTAACTGTGAATGGTGCTTTGATAACAGACTATTTGTTACCTACAACTAAACCCCGTAATCTCGACGAAATTTAGTTCATAGAGCTCGTGAAACCATGGTTTTATTGCGAGAACTATTCGGTAAACAGATCATTTCCCGCTTCGGACCATTGAGTTGACCATCTAGATCATGTGACATAACACCTCTTGACTTTTTCCTTTGAAGCTATGTAAACTCTTAAGTATACATCGTTAAGCCGGCTGCAATTGAGGCATTGCAGGCCAATATTACTCGAATCATTGGCCAAATACCACTCGAAATACTCATTGAAAATTGGAACTTCAGAATAGACCGTGTTAACCGCAGTTACGGCCAACATTTGAAATCAATTATGTTTAAGAAATAATTGTAAAGAATGGTTCTTATGATAATAAAGATTATAAAATAAAATTGTTTTTATTAATTTTTTTTAATTAAAAAAAGTACTAACTAAATCACCCATTACAAAAGAAACTCTAAATCAAAAGTTTATTGTGTGCTATGTTATGGTTTATTTGTAACCAATAAAATAAAAGTATCGCAGTGCTAGATGACCCCCCGCGGCAGCTCTTAATTAGTCGGAAGTGGTCGTGGGTAGATTGAAAATCGTTCACAAAGATGGCCTCTGCACTGCTCGGAAAATTTATAAGGCGCCACCTAGGATTCTGTAAAAGAAATATCTAGAGCCACTAGGTACTCGTAGATACAAAAAAAATCGTATGTGCATAGAAATCAGTATATTGTGTTAGCGACTAGAATTCAATTTACATATCAAGACACACATAACCATACCAATAGACAATATCAAATCAATAGAATATATAGTTCTCAGATACTAAACATTCACGAGAGCAAGTTAACAAACTGAATATATAGTCGAGGTATGTGCGCCCCCTAACTAGGTTAGCTAAATTGACAGTCGCCGAACCCCGATAAATCCCTACACGTAATTCACAAGACGGACTGTTGTTCAAAAGGTACTTTAATCAATTACGACGAGTACCGGACCGTGATCAAATATTTAAATAAGTTCAAAACGCACATAATTGATTGTACTGAAAGGATTCTTCAAGTTTACATAATAATAAGAATAAGTGCAAAAAAATACGTGGTTAAACTTTCAACCACGATACAGATACATATGACGCGATAAAATTAATTAATCACATGCATAAAAAAACAACTTATTTCGTGTATCTAGGAAGTCTTCCAGGTTTGACAGTTAATCGCTAAAGATAACAGCTCTCGTATCGAAATCCAGTATCTGAGTATCCACAAAGACAAGGAACTAAAATGGACATCACTGATAACAGTTGCTGAGCTGCACCAATGAGTGGGTAATCGGCTTATCTTGAGTGGTGACCTTGACTCGACAGTGGTCTCGAGAGAAGCTGATTAACCATATAAGTATAGTTGGCTTCGTAATTAGTTTACTAAAGTTGCCAATCAATTCCCACGGTGGTGATGAGATCCGCTTCGATCGGTTATAATTGTTGGATTATTAATATTGCCAGTATAACCCTCATTCAATATTCAGCGACAAATTACTATGGAGTACGTCAAACAAACGTCTAAAACGACAAAAAGCACTCAAAAGAAAAAAAAGGGCGCCTAGAATTAATAGAATCCGTAAGAACAAATATTTCACTAAAACAAAGGAAAATAAAAGAAAGAAAGCTACTTACACTAGAATTGTAACTAATATTTCCTAATTAAAATGGGACGATTTTACTTCACTCGTTATTATTATGCACGTGTCCAATTGTTCAACTTTTAGATAGCATTTTCCAAATACACCCTTTCACAACGACGATTTAATAGGAAATGAACGTATCATTTTTGCGAGCTGACGGATACCAAAAACAAAAAGACAACTTTAAACCGGTAAAATCTCCAAGTAATCCCCAATATAAGAGTGCATATTCAGACGCATCAGTGCAAACACGACAGCCTATACTGTAGGGAAAAAATTCTCAATAAACCAATTATTTAGGAAATAATTCTGTCACACTACTTTTGATTAAAGGTTTTTAACCCGCTGTTTTTATTATTTATGGCATTTCAAATTGATTGTGGTGTTTTTACATAATATACTTTCATAATAATTATGGTTAAATTTCGATTAACTTAGTTATAAAAAATAATATAGAAAAATAATTTATTTGTTCCTTACTTGTAAACAGAAGCTTATCAACTCACTATAGTTACCTTGAAAATGCCTCTTAACTAGCTACTAACTTGTAAAATATAACTGGCTAGCCTGTAAAATTTTACACGCGTTCTCATATTTTACCTTATTATAGGTAAATTAAAATGACAGACAAACTCTCTAACGTGATTTAATTGTTATTAACATCTTAAAATTGGGTTTTATTACTATCGTATACATTAAATATCATGGTGCAGTGGCGATTTCCAGTAATATTGAAGTTTCCAGGAGATCTTATGTCACTTGTACTCGCGCATATATTTTCTGTAGAAGTGGATCGTGGATTCTTCAAGTGGAAACTTTCTTTTGCCATTTTAATCTTATTATTAATTGAATTATCTACGTAGCTTTCTGCAATTTGTGTTGATTTCCATCCCCCTGCACGTTTCAGAGCCAAAGTATCACCACCTGCATCAACCACCATCGTTGCTCCAGTTCGTCGAAATGAATTCTAATTCTTCTAATTCCAAATATTCAGCAATTTTCTTGGGTATTGCACCTACAGTATGTTGACCTGCATTTAAGGCGACACATTTTCCATTGCGGTACGTCAAGAACAACCGCAGATCTTTACTTTGGAGGTCGTAAATGCATATTTCCGATAAAGAGCACAAGGTTTAAAGCTACACCGTTTTTGTAAAACTCCTTGTCGTTAAATTTTTGGTCTCTCGTAAGGTGACAACAATATATTTCTCCAAATCCTCCACGTCATTTACAGTGAGGTATAGAAGTTCATCGCGCCGACAACATCCAAATATACCAAAATGGTGTGGCGGCTAGGGTTAGTTCTAGGCGCCGGTTTGCATCAGAGAAAACTACGTTGAGTTTGCGAATACGAGTTTATTTTAACTTACAATAACCGCGCTGTTAGTTGTTTAATGTTAATGCGTTTGCTGCGAGAGCGGAATGCGAGTAAGCGCCATATAGGAACGCGGAACTGCTGGGATCGCACTAGTCACTTTTGGTTACTACGCCGTATCGTACTCTGGGTCTGTCTTCTGTTGACTCGTTCGCCTCATTATATACCGTCTGGCGTGTTGGGATGCTTAGCTTGCAAGGTTACAATAATTCCTTGCGAACGTAGCATTCTTTGTTTGTTTATACTTCCGCAAAATACGGACGCGGAAATTGCTTGTGCATGCAGTTCCTATATGGGTCCCCCTTAGTGGGTAAATCCCACGATAAAACGGAGCTGGTGGGCAAAATGTTTAATTTGCGTATGCTTTACCTTTGCCGCCGTTTATTTTTTTGCGTGCGCGCTTAATGCAGGCGCTTGGGAAAATGAACGTGTCTTCCGGACTTTGTTATGGTGTGTGGTGTTCGTTTGGAGGCGGTGTCTCCTTTGATGATCCGTGGTGGGCGAGGTTGTCCTCGAAGTTTGCGTCGTCTGCGTGTGGTTCCCTTCTACGTAGGCTGGTTTCGTGCGGTCGATGGAGACGGTCGTTTCGCGATCCCTTATTTTTAACGTTAAGGTTTTATCTCCTCGTTTTAAAACCGAATGGTCCTCGTACGGTTGTTCGAGTGGCGTCTTTACTGCGTCGCGTCGAACGAATACCTGTTGGGCCGTTTGTAGGTCTTTAAAAATGAATGTGTTTGGTTTGGCGTGGTTTGTTCCAGCTGTGGGGCTTAATTCTGCGAAGTAGCGTTTGAGGTTCGTTATGTAATTTATCGGGTCCGTTGCGGGCGTTTGTTTTGGTACTAGGAATTCGCCAGGGAGTCTCAGGGGTTCGCCGTATACCAGTTCGGCTGCAGATGAGTTCAGGTCTTCCCTTCCATGCTGCTCGTAGTCCTAGTAAAATCGTGGGTAGTACGTCGGTCCACTGTTTCGTTTCGTGGCAACGGATGGCGGCTTTGAGGTGGCGGTGGAAACGCTCCACCATCCCATTCGATTGCGGGTGGTAGGCCGTTGTTCGCAAATGTGTGGTGCCGAGGAGTTTGTTGAACTGTTTGAACAGTTGTGATTCGAATTGTCGCCCTTGGTCTGTGGTTATTCGCAGCGGGACACCGAAGCGTGTGATCCATTCGTTGTAAAACGTGCGCGTGATTGTTTCGGCTTCGATATTTTCGATTGGGTATGCTTCGGGCCAGCGTGAAAATCTATCGACACAGGTGAGGCAGTAACGTTTGCCTTGCGATATGGGGAGCGGTCCCACTATGTCGATATGAATGTGCTCGAAACGTGTGGATGGGTTCGCTATCGTTCCGAAAGGTGTTTTTACGTGTCGCGTGACTTTTGATCGTTGGCATTGTATGCATGCGCGTGTCCATTGTCGGCAATCGGCGTCAATGGATGGCCAAACGTAACGCTGTTTGACGAGCTTTGTTGTGGCTTTTGTTCCCGGGTGCGCCAGATTGTGCATTGTGTTGAAAATGTGCTGGCGGTGGGTTGTAGGGACGAAAGGTCTGGCGTTGGCGGTGGACAGATCGCAGCATACGGCTGTGTCCGTGTTGGGGAGAATCACTTTTTTAGTTGGAGTGAATTCCTGGACGCAGGTGCGTTTGCAGATCATTGTCCGTGGCCTGTGCTTTTGCGAGACTTTCGAAGTCGATCGGGGCTGTGGCGATCGTTTCGATGCGGGATAGCGCGTCCGCAACGACGTTCTCCGTGCCCGAGATGTGACGGATGTCTGTTGTAAATTGGGATATAAAATCTAGGTGACGAAATTGGGGGGGGAACATTTGTCCGGCTTTTGGCGGAATGCGTATACCAGGGGTTTGTGGTCCGTACGAACAGAAAATTCTCTACCTTCAACCATGTGTCTGAAGTGTTTTTATGGCTTGGTAGATCGCTAGTAATTCTCTGTCGTAGGTCCCGTACTTTCTCTCTGCGCTTGAAAGTTTCCTGGAGAAGAATGCGAGTGGTTCCCAGTCGTCGTCGATGCGTTGTTGGAGAGCGGCTCCGATTGCGTTATTTGAGGCGTCAGTGACTATGGCAAGGGTTGCTCCGGGTTCGGGGGTGTGCGAGCTCGTGGCCTGTGCCAGTCTTTCTTTGCAGGCATCGAAAGCTTCGTTTGCTTTTGGTCTGCCATTCGATTGGTTTTGCGCCTTTATCGTTGCGTTTGAGCAGGTCATTTAGCGGTGCCTGCAGTTCGGCAATTCCTGGTATAAATCTCCTGTAGAAATTTATCATGCCCAAAAATTGTCTCAATTGTTTGGCCGTTGTCGGCGTGGGGAAATTCCTGATTGCGTCCACTTTGTCCGCCAGTGGTGTCGTGCCCTTGCTCGAGACTTGGTATCCGAGGAAACGTGCGTTCGTGACGCCTAAGTGGCATTTCGTTGGGTTAATGAGTATCCCATACCTCTGTAAGCGCGTGAACAGTGTTCGTAAATGGATTTTGTGCTCGTCTTCGGATGTGGAGGCTACGAGTATGTCGTCGAGGTAGGTGTAACAGTAGTCCAAACCTCGGTTACCTCGTCGATAAAACGCTGAAAAGTCTGGCCGGCGTTTCGTAGTCCGAAAGACATGAAGGGAATTCGTACAGTCCGAAAGGTGTCGTAATTGCGGTTTTCGGAATGTCTTCATTTGCAACTGGGATTTGGTGATATGCTCGTACCAAATCTATTGTCGAAAATATGGTTTTTCCTCGGAGTCCTTGCGCGAAGTCTTCTATGTGTGTAGGGTAGCGATCAGGATTGTTCGGGCGTTGAGGCCCTGTAGTTCCGCAAGGCCTCCAGTCATGGCCGTTTTTCGGTGCCATGTGCAGCGGTGATGCCCAACTGCTGTCTGACGGGCGAGCGATGCCCATGTCGACCATGGACTGGAATTCATGTTTTGCAATCCTCAATTTGTCGGGTGCAAGGCGGCGTGGTTTGCAAGTTATTGGTGGCCCTGGAGTGGTTCGAATGTAATGCTTCGTTTCGTGTTTTGGCACGTGCGGTGCGCCAGAAGGTCTCGGATCTCGGGAAATTTTGAGAATTTCTGTGGAACGGTGTCGTCCCTGAGATTTCGCGTATCGTAGGCCGTTCGTGGTCTGAGGTCACTCCAGTGGCTCGTGATATGTTTGTTAACGGGTCGGTGATCCTATTGTTGTGGATGTCCACCAGCAAGGCGTAGTGGTGCAGAAAGTCGGCTCCGATTATGGGGTTCGTTACGTCTGCTATTATAAAACGCCAGGTGAAAGATCGTCGTAAGCCTAAATTGAGGCTGAGGGTTATGAAACCATATGTCGCGATGTTGGATCCGTTCGCTGCTGTCAGCTCGTATGATGTTTTGTGTCGTGGTCCGTTAACTAACTTGCGGGGAAAAACTGGAGACGTCCGCGCCGGTGTCCACTAGAATCTTTGTCGTGTGGCCCGCTCGTGCAAGAAGAGGCGGCGCGGGGTTATGTTGAGGCTGTCGTTGGCCGCGTTTATCGACTGCCTTGTCCGTTTCCCGAAGGGGAATCACACGGTTCGCGGCATTTTCTCGCTCGGCCTTTGAAAACTTGGTGGTACCAATATGTGGCAGTGTTATTGGGGTCGTAATTTCGATGTCGATCTCGAATTGGAACGGCTTCGAGATGGTGGTCGTGATTGTCGGAACGCGGGTTGCCTGTTGCGTCGGGGTTCGGCGTCCATGTGGGGGTTCGTGCGTCGCACGTATATACGTTTTTGAATGCGAGCGTCTCGTTTACGGCGTCGGCGAGCACGGCTATTTTATCGAGGTCGTCGTGGGTCTGCGCTGCCAGAATCGCCTGCATCGTTGCCGGTAAACGGTTGAGCCATAGGGTTCGTAGGAAGTCGTCAGGGATGGTGCTCCCACCGAGGTTTTTCAGGTGTCGTAGGAACTGCGATGGCTTGCGGTCGCCGAGTTCCTCGCCTTCGCTAAATCGCTTTATCTTTTGCGATTTCGATGCGCTGAGGCGATTGACTAGTTCCTTTTTGAGGTGTCGTATTTGCCCTCGGTCGGCGGTGATTGAAGGATGTCGCGTACCTCCGTGGCATGCTTGGTATCTATATTGGCGATCACGTAGTTATATTTTTGTTTCGTCCGCGATGATCCCAGCTAAAGCGAATTGGCTTTCGATTTGCAGGAACCACATGAGAGGGTCTTCCGGCCAAAATGGGGGATGCGTACGCCTACGCGTTCGATTGCGGGGGTCGTTGTAGGCGTCATTATATACCGTCTGGCGTGTTGGGATGCTTAGCTTGCAAGGTTACAATAATTCCTTGCGAACGTAGCATTCTTTGTTTATACTTCCGCAAAATACGGACGCGGAAATTGCTTGTGCATGCAGTTCCTATAATGGTAATGATTTTGGCAAGTAACCACTTCTCGTCAGGAGCTTCAATGTTAAACTTTTCCACTTGCTCTTTCGTCAAAACCTTGGCTTTCGTGGAGACGTAGGCATTCTATTTAATTACATGTTTTTGTTTTTGAAGACGTCAATGGAAAATACGGCCTCACACCTCATTAGGCTGTTGTTGTTGAAGTTGATTTCCATCATGGCGGTGGTTTGGCAGTCGATTTGAATTTCCAACATGGCGTCCCATTATGGCGGATGTTTCGGCGGTCGATTTGAATTTCCGACGTGGCGTCCTAAAGTTTTTTATGTATTTAAAAAACTTGGTTGAGATTCGAACTTGCAACCATTGCATTACCGAGCCAAGGCTTTAACCACTAGGCTACGGCGACAATTGAAAGATAGAGTTTGAAGTTTGTATATAGCTGTAAAGGTTGATTCAGAATAATTAATGATGATGTAAAATGTAGGATAAGATGAGAAGAACTGTTAATTAAAAAGTCGAATAAGGATAAAACATTTAATAAACAAGATGAAAAAGGATAAAAACCTATATTTCTCACTCTCATACATTATAAACTAATTCACAACCAAAAATAACACTCACGTAGCACCATTTTGTATGACGTATGATTGATCATCTAATAAACAAGATGAAAAAGGATAAACACATATATATCTCACTCTCATACATTATAAACTAATTCACAACCAAAAATAACACTCACGTAGCACCATTTTGTATGACGTATGATTGATCATCTAATAAACAAGATGAAAAAGGATAAAAACATATATTTTTCCTTCTCATACTTTATAAACTAATTCACAAACAAAAATAACACTCACGTAGCACCATTTTGTATGACGTATGATTAAACATTTAATAAACAAGATGAAAAAGGATAAATCATATATTTGTCACTCTCATACATTATAAACTAATTCACAACCAAAAATAACACTCACGTAGCACCATTTTGTATAACGTATGATTGATCATCTAATAAACAAGATGAAAAAGGATAAAAACATGTACATTTTTCCTTCTCATACATTATAAACTAATTCACAACCAAAAATAACACTCACGTAGCACCATTTTGTATGACGTATGATTGATCATCTAATAAACAAGATGAAAAAGGATAAACACATATATATCTCACTCTCATACATTATAAACTAATTCACAACCAAAAATAACACTCACGTAGCACCATTTTGTATGACGTATGATTAAACATTTAATAAACAAGATGAAAAAGGATAAAAACATATATTTGTCACTCTCATACTTTATAAACTAATTCACAAACAAAAATAACACTCACGTAGCACCATTTTTGTATGACGTATGATTAAACATTTAATAAACAAGATGAAAAAGGATAAATCATATATTTGTCACTCTCATACATTATAAACTAATTCACAACCAAAATAACACTCACGTAGCACCATTTTGTATGACGTATGATTGATCATCTAATAAACAAGATGAAAAAGGATAAAAACATGTACATTTTTCCTTCTCATACTTTATAAACTAATTCACAAACAAAAATAACACTCACGTAGCGCCATTTTGTATGACGTATGATTAAACATTTAATAAACAAGATGAAAAAAGGATAAACACATATATATTCTACTCTCATACATTATAAACTAATTCACAACCAAAAATAACACTAACGTAGCGCCATTTTGTATGACGTATGATTGATCATCTAATAAACAAGATGAAAAAGGATAAAAACATGTACATTTTTCCTTCTCATACTTTATAAACTAATTCACAAACAAAAATAACACTCACGTAGCCCATTTTGTATGACGTATGATTAAACATTTAATAAACAAGATCAAAAAGGATAAATCATATATTTGTCACTCTCATACATTATAAACTAATTCACAAACAAAAATAACACTCATGTAGCGCCATTTTAGATGACGTATGATTAAACATTTAATAAACAAGATGAAAAAGGATAAAAACATATATTTGTCACTCTCATACTTTATAAACTAATTCACAAACAAAAATAACACTATACGTAGCGCTATTTTGTATGACGTATGATTAAACATTTAATAAACAAGATGAAAAAGGATAAATCATATATTTGTCACTCTCATACATTATAAACTAATTCACAAACAAAAATAACACTGATGTAGCGCCATTTTGTATGACGTATTATCAAACATTTAATAAACAAGATGAAAAAGGATAAAAACATGTACATTTTTCCTTCTCATACTTTATTAACTAGAAAACAAACACGAAAAACAATTACCTAAAGCGATTCAATATGGCTGTTAAACCAGTATGGCTTCAGAGTCAGTGCTAGATTTAAATTATACCCTGTAGTGGTTGTACAAGGTTGTTTTTTCGAAAACATTTTTCAAAAAATAAGTAATATACGTTTTTCCCAATAACATTGACGTCATGATATCAGAATTGTATAAAAGCGACGTCTTTGTGTCTAACATTTAGTCTTGAAGTGTCTCGACAGTACTTATTTTAAAATGGCTGGTAAATTCAAATTCAACTCTGCCAAGAAGAACACAACTCCTTACCATAGGCCACAATCACCAGTGTACAGACCTTCAGAAGTGGACTATAAAATGTACAACGAAGCTCGAAAATCATATGGTGTCACAACAGATGAAGACTGTAAACAGAATCTAGAACAACGTGAGAAAAATACACTGCTTAATGAGGTATTTATTCCGCTAAACAAAAGTTATACCAAATCAGTTTGTTTTGGAATGGATGTTTACAATGATTTTAAACCTTGTTTAAAAATAATCAAATCAGGGTTTAATTCTACAGTACATTTTACGTTGTCACAATTTAAATCGTTTCTGGATGAACTAGATGATATCATTGAAACGCTCAACCATAAAGATGTTGGAAAATACGAGTTTGAAGATTATACAATCCATACAACAGAATTGAATGCTGTACGCTTCATATCAAAGAAGAACGATGAAAAGTATCAACTTTATTTAGGTCTTACTTCGCTACAATCTATTAGAAAAATGAAGAATTATTTTACATCTCGAATGCAAAATTGAAAAGTCTGATTTTCAATTTTATGAATTTGTTAAAGATGTGGTTAACATAATTGATAAAAAGAAAAATGTTGGTTATCAAGAGTACGTAGATATAGAAGAAATCGGGTATGACGACTTCATTAAAGTGTTGGATGAAAAATACAAGGAGAATATTACATTACAAGATTTAGTTAATAAATTTCCACATTTTGTATCCCTCACAATAAAAAATTATATGGAATCTTATGATGATCGGTTTTTGTACAAATAATTTTGTAATTATTTATAATTTGTAAAATAAAAATTGAGTATATTAACACGTTTAATTTAAAAACCTCCTTACTCATCATTTAACTATTGACGAGTAATATGTATCAATTCGAACACCCATTTTCTGCGATTGTTGCAGGCCCCTCAGGTTGTGGTAAATCATATTTCATTGTAAATTTCTTAAAAGAAATAAACGTAGTATGTGATGCTAAATTTGAAAAAATATTCTGGTTTTACGACGAATGGCAACCCTTTACAAAAAATTACCTGAAGTGCAATTTCAAGAAGGCTTACCGAGTATGGATCTGTTTAACGGTGTAGAACCTGTTTTAATAATAATTGATGATTTAATGCGTGAAGCAAATGCTTCAATTGTGGATATATTTACAAAAGGTTGCCATCACCGTAATCTAAGTGTGTTTTTCCTAACTCAAAATATATTCCATCAAGGAAAAGGCCAGCGCGACATTTCCTTAAACACGCATTACATTGTATTATTCAAAAATCCGCGCGACAAAGCCCAAATTAAACATTTAACAAGACAGATTTGTCCTGAAAATTCTAAATTTTTAGAAGAAGCTTACATTGATGCTACATCTAAACCTCATGGCTACCTACTCTTCGATTTAAAACAATCTACACCGGATTTAGTTCGTTACCGAAGCTCGATTTTTAACGAAGACGGCGCATGCTGTGTTTACGTTCCGAAAAAGGATTTAAATACACTCGTTCAGATAAATTTGTAATAATCCATCAATAATGCCCAAGGTGCTTGTTAAACACTCTGAACTTCTTCGCGCATTAGCGAAACTTGGAAATAAAGAACGTCTTGCATTGCTAAAATGTGCAGACGATAAACAAGTTCATTGCATCTGCGAATGCGTATACAATACTTTAAAAGGAAAAATTCCTCTATCACGTCACCAGAAATCACGACTTTCGCAACATAAACACATCTTGAGAAGATTAGTAAAACCTGGAGAACCTATCAAAAGAAAAAGGAAATTTTGGTTCAGCAAGGAGGCGCATTTCTTCCACTTCTCATTGCACCTTTACTAAGTGGAGTAATAAGTAGCATTTTGGTTAAACATGGAACATGCAAAGAAGATGTTACTTGTACCACCGGAATTAATACAACAAATGAAATCATCAGAAACTGTTGGAAATAATGTATTAACACAACTAGATAACGAGATGTACAATATTTTGAATTCTAAACTTTCTGATCACGATAAATGGATGCAGTATAATCAAGTTCTTCAAAGATACTTACATTTTACCGATGAAGTTCGACAACCTGTAAGCATACCAATACAAGAAGAATCTATACCAATACAAGAAAAATCTGAAGGCATGTCTGACACTGAAATTGTAGATACACTTCCTACTATGTATAAGAAAAAAGGTGTTAGTTTCATGAAAATGTTAAATGCTTCGAGTGATATAATGTGGGACAAAAACGGAACTGTCGCAATAAAAGGTAAAATAATTCCTTCGTCAAATATTATAGACTTGGTGCATGACGCAATCAGACCTCGAAAAAATACAAGTCCAATAGGTTGGCCACAATTTGCAACGTTTATGAAAGAAGTTAATTTCCCGCACGAACTAATCGGAAATTTAAAACGGAGAAGTGTAGTATCTCCAGTAGAACAAAATTTTGAACTTAAAAACTAGACAACGAAGCGAAAACCTCAATACATCGGACTAGATCAAGAAGTCCTATACAAAAGGTACTCCTACACGTACAAGAACATCACCACCGCTGAGTAAAACACCATCAACATTTTTAAATTGGGAAAATTTGAAACTGTAATCATGGAATTAAACACGATATATTTCGACCCTGCTAATGAAGTTGGATTTGCTGGCGCAAATTCTTTAATACAAAGTGTAAAAATAGATATTCAAGAAATGATGTAGGAAACTGGTTACGGAAGCAAGAATCGTATACTGTACACAAACCTGTTAAAAACGATTTCCGAGAAATAAATATATTGTAAATAATATGTTTCAATTATGGCAGGCAGATTTATGCGATATGCAGAGTATACGGAAACATAACGATAACTACAATTACATATTAACAGTAATCGATGTTTTCACCAAAAAGCATGGGTACGACCTATTAAATTTAAAACTGCTAAAAACATTACTGATGCATTTACTAATATTTTTGAAGAAGCTCAAAACATTCCTGAAAGTATTCAAACAGATAAAGGAAAAGAATTTATCGCTAGACCTGTTCAAAAATTTTTTAAAGACAAAAACATTACTTTTTATGTAACTAATAATCCTGATGTAAAAGCTGCTGTAGTAGAACGATTTAATAGAACTCTTAAAACAAGAATGTGGCGTTATTTTACTTATTCAAACTCTTACCGATATATTAATGTATTACAAGATTTGGTGTTATCTTATAACAACAGATACCATCGAAGTATAAAAATGGCTCCCAATGATGTCAACGACGAAAACATTTTACAAGTTTGGAAAATCTATACCATGACGGTGTAGGTATTCAGCGTTCACCTAAATATAAACTGAATCAGCAGTAAATACAAAACAAATTAGTCTTCGAGAAAGGTTACACTGCAAATTGGAGTGAAGAAATATTTAAAATAGTTAAAGTTATAAAACGCAAACCACCCGTCTATCAAATTGTGGATTTAAACAGTGAACCAATTGAAGGAACATTTTATGAAGAAGAACTACAACCAGTTACAATTGATTACAACACAACGTACAAAATTGAAAAAGTTTTAAAAGAAAAAGGTAAAGGTCGAAATAAACAATATTTTGTAAAGTGGAGTGGGTACGGTGAGAAATTTAATTCCTGGGTATACGCTAAAGATTTACAACAATTATGAATTTGGAGAACGAATTTTACTTGACACTGTTGAGCAATAGTTCCATACACTATTTTCCGAATAATACCACCGCTAATTTCACAACCCAACTACCTAAACGTATAAGGTTGGTTGGAGAATGGGTTGTAGGAGTTTCTGAGCTACAATACCCTTGTTCATTCTTAGCCGTTGGTGAAGCTGAAAACTTAATGTTTTATCGCATTGAACCACCAGATAACGAGGAATATTATGTAGATGATGTATTAGAAAAAGCTGTAAACTTTTTTCTTAAAGACGGTGAACAAATTGTTTATTCTGACGACAAATGGCATATCATAAAAATTCCAGCCGGCAACTATGAAACAATCGAAGACGTTCTGGATATAATTAATAATCACAAGTTAATCAAACCACTAATAAACTTTGAATACAATAAAATAACTAAACGAATTTCACTCACTCTAAACACATTTCTAAGCGTACTAGGATTTTCTAAACGGTTAGCATTACAATTGGGTTTTACCCTGATCAAAATTTGGCAATGCAAAAACTGCAAAACATCCTGCAAACATATGGACTGGTATACCCTCGCAAATGTTTGTTTATTGTGATATTGTGGAACCTCAATTTGTCGGTGACATTTTATCACCACTTTTAAGAATTGTGAACGTCACTTCTGATAATTATAATTATGGCTGTCACAAAGATATAGTTTACTCTCCGGTACATTACATTCCTGTAATGCGAAGAGAATTTGAGAATATCGAAATGAATATAAGGACCGAAACGGGTACTGCAATGCCATTCGAGTTTGGAACTTTGAATTTGAAACTTCATTTTAAAAAGTTAAGTAATATGGCTTGTCCGTATCAACAATATTACATGAATCAAGCTGGTAGCGGTATCGGTGCTATTTACAGGGGAGCTCCGTATCAACGAGGGCACGGAATTGGAAGCTGGTTAGGAGGATTATTTCGTTCAGTTCTTCCATTATTTAAATCTGGCGCTAAAGCGGTAGGGAAAGAAGTGTTGAGAACTGGAACTAATATTCTGGGTGATGTCATAGAGAATAAACCAATGAAAGAATCTTTCATAGATAGAACGCGCGAAGCCGGTCAAAATCTGAAACGGAAAGCCGATGTTAAAATCGAAAATTTAATGCAAGGATCGGGATATAAAAAGCCTCGTCAGAAAATATCGAGTCATTCATCACCACTTGTTAACAGAAAAACGTTAAAACCTAAGCGAAAAGTTTCTAATCTCGTTTACAACGATATATTTGGACAAAATTAATAATGGCTTTTCTCCATGCCCAATCTTGTGAATGCGTCAAGTCTGAATTAGATTTATTTGCACTTCCGTCAACTCAAACTTCGATTGAATCGGGAGAATGGATTTTTTATAAACCACTATCTTCACTGAGTGACGATGCACCGATTGAATTTGTAGTGCCTGGAAATGGTAATGATTACCTGGACTTAAGTCAAACGATGCTCTACATTACAACTAAAATTGTGAAGCATGATGATTCAATGTTAACAGTTAACGAAGTTGTAGGACCTGTGAACAACTGGATGCATTCGTTATTTAATCAAGTTGAAGTTTATTTAAACCAAAAACTTGTTTCACCACCAAATAATACTTATGCTTACCGATCATACATTGAAACGTTGTTAAATTATGGACCAGATGCAAAAGAATCGCATCTAACTTGTAGTTTGTGGTACAGAGATACACCGGGAAAATTTGATGAATTGACAGAAGATAACGCTGGATTTAGTAAACGTAAAACATTAACATCTACTAGTAAACATGTTGAAATGTTAGGACATGTGCATTCAGATATATTCAATCAAGAAAAATTTTTAATCAACGGAGTTGAAATGAAAATAAAATTTGTTCGTTCAAGAGACTCATTCAATTTAATGGCTGCATCAGGATCTACATACAAAGTTAAAATTTTAGATGCGAGTTTGTTGGTAAGAAGGATGAGAATTAATCCTACAATACTTCTTGCACACACGAAAGCGTTACAATCTGCAACTGCAAAATATCCAATAACTAAAGCGGACGTTAAAGTGTTAACCATTCCATCAGGACTACAAAGAAAATCTTTAGATAATGTGTTCTTGGGTCAATTGCCAAAACGTTGCATTATAGGATTTATATCGAATAAAGCGTTCAATGGCGATTACGCTGTTAATCCTTACAATTTTCAACATTATAAAATTAATTACCTCTCACTATACATTGACGGGCAACAAATACCATCCAAACCACTTCAACCCGATTTTACAAAATCTACATATGTACGAGCGTATCATACATTATTCTCAGGAACCGGTATTCATTTTCTAAATGAAGGAAATGGAATTTCTCTCGAAGATTATGCCAAAGGTTACTGTTTGACAGCATTTGACTTAACCGCAGATCTCACTGCAAATATGAATTTCCAGTGGAATCTTGTAAAAACGGTTCTCTGCGAATAGAGGTAGGGTTTGAAGATGCATTGGCGGAAACTGTAAACTGTTTAGTATACGCAGAGTTTGACAACGTTATCGAGATTGATAAACACCGAAATGTGATGGTTGATTTCAGTAGTTAAGAACATATCAGTTATTAAACAACGTCTCACCAGAATGGATGCTTTTGTTGACATACAGGGATTTCGAGGAGAAGATAAAAAATTTATTCCTAAAGAAGTAGCTGTTGTTTCGTCAAATGGCGATTTATGCGAAATTCTACTTATAAAGCCGCCAAGTAGATATTCAACTTTGTCAAATTCGGTAAAACGCGAAACCCGTTATTTGGAAAATTACTTTCACGGTTTACGTTGGAGTGCCGGATATATAAAATTTGAGGACTTTGAAGAAGAACTTAGAAAATTATTATTACCGTTTAACACAGTTTTTGTGAAAGGTAGCGAAAAACAATACAATTTAAAATTTTTAAATAAACCTATAGTCAACATGGAAGGGATGGAATGCCCGTCGTTTAAAGTGTTAAAGAAAAATATGGAAGCAGTCAAATGTCTTCATCATCATATTGAAAACCCGTCATGTGCATTAGAACATGCATTAATTTTATGCGAGTGGTTCAAAACAAATAGTAAAGATGTACCAGGTCGAGCTTGCACACCAGCTGAAGAGTATTCCGACCATCAAGAATGTACAACGCATTGTATGTGCTTCTAACCAGCTTCCACATCGTATACCGAGACCTGCTGCTGTAATTGCAAACACCGATCCCTCAAACAAACCAGGGCAACACTGGGCAGCATTTTTCATTGATGAATATGGAAACGGAGAATACTTTGATTCATTTGGAAGACCTCCTGAAAATAATCACCAAAAATTTTTAGATCGTAATTGTCGAACTTGGGTTTATAATGCTCAAACACTGCAAGATTTCCATTCAGGTTTCTGCAGCCAGTATTGTCTTGTGTATTTATTATTTAAACTTTGTAATATTAATACTTTAGAATTTTTGAAATTGTTTGATACTAATTTAATCAATAATGACCATCTTATTATTTTATTGTACAATTTATGTTTTACAAAAACGAATTTGTTAAATTTATAAAAAATTTATTCGAAATAAAGATTTATTTTTCAATAATTGTAGTTAAATTTAATTTTAACTTTTTAGTTGTGGCGTAAAATATAAGAAAATTTGAAATTCAGATGAAAATCTGTAGTTTACCTACTCATGAACAACGATCATTATCGTTCTGTACTGTAAAAATTCTGTACTGTAAAAATTATTAAACTCGTAACTATGTATCAGGCAATAAAAGAATCTGTAAATGTTAACCATGCAAAATTTGTTAGGCAGTAAAAGGTATCAATTAAGACGGGAATGGGTGTAAGAATTATTTTTTAACAGCGTTTTGTCTAAAGATTTATGTTTTATTCAATTAACAGTTTTCGAAGTAAGAATTAATTTGATTGTACTGAATTAGTGAATAAAGGCTAGCGATTCAAACTCCGAAATTGCATTTCAATCAGTAGGTGCAAATAGTTTGTTTTCTTAAGAAGATTTTGGTTAGTGTTAATTGTTTCATATTTTTTTTGAGTAAACTTTTTGAGTTTAGTTTTTTTTTTGATTTTGTAAACGGAAATCACTTACAAAATAAATTACGTTTTATATTTTTATTGCAGATTAGAGGGTACTTTTTTATTGTATTTATACCCTTTAAGTGTTTAATACTATGTCACGCATTCGTTTTTGATGACTCGTTTGTCGATTGTACTTTATTGTTTTTTAAAACAAAATTCTGAATACGATCTTTTTCCGTTTTTTCTTAAAATTTTACATTATTTTTTAAATATTTGCAATGATTCACTAGAAACTATGCAATTTTGAAAGCAGAGGAATGTCAATTATTCATTAGTGTCGTTAAAATTTCACCAGCGAAACATTAATAGTCCTTGTGGATTAATAGCCATCGACAAATTTCTAATAGTTGAAAAGTGCATTCTTAACATTTTTGTTTTTTGAAAAAACATTCCTTTATTTTTAAATAATTCAAAACGTTTGTTAATTTCAAAGTTTTTGTTTTGTCTACTGCATTATTTCGTTTTTTCTACATTATTCTTAAAGACAGCTAACGTAGCCTTTTTACTCAAAATTTTATTTATTTATTGGAAAATGTTTTATCTGTTTCATTTTTTATTGAATCTGGTAACTGCTTGAACAAAAGTTAAACTGGAGTGTTCTACCGATAATAAAGTATTTTCTGCAAGAAGGAGTTTGTTTAAGACCAAAAATTTTCTTATTATTCTTTTTGACAAATTCAAACTTTATTCACATTTTTAGCGTTGGCTCATCAGGTGTAAATTTAAAAGTACTTGTTAAATACGTTAATGTAATTAATAAAGAAAATGTTGGTTTGACAGCCATATTGAATCGCTTTAGGTAATTGTTTTTCGTGTTTGTGTTCTAGTTTATAAAGTATGAGAAAGAAAAATGTACATGTTTTTATCCTTTTTCATCTTGTTTATTAAATGATCAATCATACAAAATGGTGCTACGTGAGTGTTATTATTTATTTCTTGTTTGAACTGCGTGTACTAATTTTGGAGGTCGTGCACTAATTAGTTTGCCGAGTAATTCCCCGTTTAATTTCGTTTTTAGAAATTTCGAAATTGCCGTCAGTTTGATTTTGAACGAGTTTGTATGTGCATGTAATTTTCAATATTAATAAATTAAAACCCGTTCATTTAAATAAAATGTTTGTGAATTGTTCCAGCAGGGTAAGTGTTTTTCGAATATCAATATTAGTATTTGTTCAATTTTACTTATACAACTTTGTATGTGTTCGAAAAATAACCTTGTACAACCACTACAGGGTATAATTTAAATCTACCACTGACTCTGAAGCCATATCGAACCTCAGTATGTTAATTTTTTTTAATCAGGTTAAATTTAAAAGTACTTGTTAAATACGTGGTTAATGTAATTAATAAAGAAAAATGTTGGTTTGACAGCCATATTGAATCGCTTTAGGTAATTGTTTTTCGTGTTTGTGATTAAAACGTTAAGTTCGAACCCTGAAGTGTTAAAGTTTTTTTTATAATCAAATGTAAATTCAAAACTATATGTTAAATACGTGGTGGTGTATCAAGCGTTAATGGTTCGAACCTCGGTATGTTAAAGTTTTTTAATCAAATGTAAATTCAAAACAATATGTTAAATACGTGGTTAATGTAATTAACATGTTGAACAGGTATGTTTTTAAAATCATAAGTCACCATGTCAAAATGGTGTCATCTGTTTACAAAAGATTGTGTATCACTCGTTAATGGTTCGAACCTCAGTATGTTAAGTTTTTTTTAATCAGGTGTAAATTTAAAAGTACTTGTTAAAGCCGTGGTTAATGTAATTAATAAAGAAAAAATGTTGGTTTGACAGCCATATTGAATCGCTTTAGGTAATTGTTTTTTTTCGTGTTTGTGTTCTAGTTTATAAAGTATGAGAAGGAAAAATGTACATGTTTTTATCCTTTTCATCTTGTTTATTAAATGTTTGATCATACGTCATACAAAATAGCGCTACGTGAGTGTTATTTTGTTTGTGAATTAGGGAAAACGTATATTATTAAATTTTTGAAAAACAACCTTGTACAACCACTACAGGGTATAATTTAAATCTAGCACTGACTCTGAAGCCATACTGGTTTAACAGCCATATTGAATCGCTTTTAGGTAATTGTTTTTCGTGTTTGTTTTCTAGTTTATAAAGTATGAGAAGGAAAATGTACATGTTTTTTATCCTTTTTCATCTTGTTTATTAAATGTTTGATCATACGTCATACAAAATGGCGCTACGTGAGTGTTATTTTTGTTTGTGAATTAGTTTATAATGTATGAGAGTGACAAATATATGATTTATCCTTTTTCATCTTGTTTATTAAATGTTTAATCATACGTCATACAAAATGGCGCTACGTGAGTGTTATTTTTGTTTGTGAATTAGTTTATAAAGTATGAGAAGGAAAAATGTACATGTTTTTATCCTTTTTCATCTTGTTTATTAGATGATCAATCATACGTCATACAAAATGGTGCTACGTAAGTGTTATTTTTGGTTGTGAATTAGTTTATAATGTATGAGAGTGAGATATATATGTGTTTATCCTTTTTCATCTTGTTTATTAGATGATCAATCATACGTCATACAAAATGGTGCTACGTGAGTGTTATTTTTGGTTGTGAATTAGTTTATAAAGTATGAGAGTGACAAATATATGTGTTTATCCTTTTTCATCTTGTTTATTAAATGTTTTATACTTATTCAACTTTTTAATTAACAGGTCTTCTCATCTTATCCTACATTTTACAGCATCATTAATTCATCTTAATCAACCTTTACAGCTATATACAAACTTCAAACTCTATCTTTCAATTGTCGCCGTAGCCTAGTGGTTAAAGCCTTGGCTCGGTAATGCAATGGTTGCAAGTTCGAATCTCAACCAAGTTTTTTAAATACATAAAAAACTTTAGGACGCCATGTCGGAAATTCAAATCGACCGCCGAAACATCCGCCATGATGGGACGCCATGTTGGAAATTCAAATCGACCGCCAAACCACCGCCATGATGGAAATCAACTTCAACAACAACAGCCTAATGAGGTGAGAGGCCGTATTTTCTATTGACGTCTTCAAAAACAAAAACAAGTAATTAAATAGAATGCCTGCCGTCAACAGCCTGTTGACAACAACAGCCTAATGAGGTGAGAGGCCTAATTAGGGAACTGCCTGATGAGGTGAGAGGTAGGTGAGAGGTTGTTAGCCTAATTAGGTTTTGCCTAATTATGCCCTGAGGGTTTGGAGACCTCCTCATTCTACTTATGTCATTTTTTCAGAATATATCTGAAATAAACCTAACTATAAAGTATTCTACAAATTAACAAACGATTGCAATGTTTTCAATTTCCAGATTACCTTTTGTGTATATTAGAAAGTAACGGATGAAAACTCCTAGTTACGACTTAATCTGTCTTGGATCTGTTTTAATTAAAACAATTACATATCAAGTTTTTCTGTCTGCAGAAATCCAAATATGACACGATCTTTCTCAAAATTAATCTTGTTAAAATCTTGTAAATATAGCTTGCCCATTACATTTTCCTACTATAAACATCTCTACTTCAAATCAAATCAAATTTTATTTACTGTATGTACATATACAGGGTGTGTATCGACGATAGCATGTTAGACGAATAATGAGAACAAACAAACCCGATTCTCATAAACACTTGTAAGTCTATAGAAGTGAACATGGTTTTTTAGTTTCAGATTAAAATTTTAAACCCAGATAAGCGAAACTTGTACAACGGCTAGACATGGTATTGGACTATATTTTCAGTATTAGACATTTTTGAAATTTATTTCTAGGGAAGGACCGAGTAACAGTAGTTAAGAAAATTAAAATGTCAAGGAGTCAATTTTTTTTAAATTGCAAGTAATTTTTTTATATTCTCAACAGAAAGTAGACCATGTCCATTTGTATAAATTTACAAGATTTCAGCTAAATTTCAGTTCTCATTATTTGTCTAACATGCTATCGTCGAGACACACACTGTATATATTACAGTGGATTCGGCTAATCATATATTATGTAATTACACAATAAAGTAACAAATCCAAAAATTAAAATGAGCAACATATAAAATAAACAAAAATCTTACACGCCTATGTGGTTTTTTTCCGTTTTGGCGATTATTTTCCAATTACCCCCTTTTTTCAGCAATTTCCACAGACTACTAGGCAAATGTTTTCCAAAATAGATAAATGCTGGGTTTAAATATTTTATTCAAAATTTTTAAATATTGTTTTGCCTTTTATTACTTAACATTTATGTTTATCCCTGCGTTTTAGATATTCAACATTCAAACCCATACCAATTCCTTTTATACCTCGCACTTCACTAAAGTACAACTCATTATGACGTGACATGTTTACATTAAAATTACAATTTTAATAGTAACAAAAGACAGCGGACCGCAAAAAACTAAGAAAGATATTGAAGTTAAACAAGAGTAAAATTTTTGTTTAAACATCAAGATTTTTTCTATTATATTAAATAAAATGTGACTTTTTACCTGCATTGTTAAAAATAGGGGTCGATATAAAATCTCAATTTGTCACATAAAAAAATATTGAAAATTCTTGTGTAAGTAAGACGTGTATGTTTAACGCTCTGTATTTTTAAACAGGCAATATTAATATAAAGTATTAAGATCCAATCATCCTATTTTGGTGTATCTAGAAATTAAAAAATGTTAATAATTTTAGATGCACGTTACATATTATAGACTAGTACGTTCCACAAAAATATACTGTGCAGAATTGAATTATTTTCCAGTGAATAATTAAATTCACTTTAAAGTAAATTATATTTGTTTATACTACAATAATTAATAATATGTTGATTATTAATTTTGATTTAAAATAAAAAGTATTAATAAAAAGCCTACCTTTCAAAAACGGTTTTATTAATACAATCCATTAAAACAATATTTAAAAAGTTAGATAAGTAAACTTTATTGTGCAGTACTTACAATAAAAAAAAATAATCACCAAAGAATTGAAAGTTTTTAGTTTTAAGAGGAGATGAAAGTTTGCTTTGAAATAGCGATCAAAAACCCTTCGCTTAGTTGAAGCTTCTTGGGAACTAATAGACCGGGCTCTTTCTCACTACTCTTTGCAAAATATACATCTTTCTATTATTAAAAGTTTGCTGTACTTAAACCTTGAAAGTGTACTATCGCAATATAAAGCCGGAAGATTTATGAAATAATATTTATTTATATACTTGCAGTAGAGTTTAGTAACTAAATGGGTAAGAATTTCTCACCTAGATGGCACAACCTTCTCTTTTATCAAATAATTTTTGAGAATCATGGCTATGCAATTCTATTCTAGATTCTTTAATATCGATACCAGGTGACAAGATTTTTAGGGGCGATTGAATTTGTTGCTGTAATTATGTTAATGAACATAATTTTGAAGATTTTGTAATTAAGTCTGAAAACTTCTTTGATTCTTATTATTAGAGTTTATAATTAAATTTCACATTTAAAAATTTCAAATCAAATTTTACAGTAGCCTGTATTTATAGACCTGGTTACAGCCTTCTTGTAAGTGATCAAAATTTATATCAAAATTATAAAAAGTATTCAAAAAAATTTAAAACATTCATTGTCCTTGGTGATTTTAATCTGAGAAATATATCATGGCCCTTACGAGCTCAATATAAATACGACGTCTCTTCTCAGATATATATATATATAGATTTTCTTGAAAATTCGGGATGACAACCGCTGGTAACTAAACCCACTTCGTTTCCGTGTTAATCAACAACCATCCTCCGTACAAATAACAAAACCAGAACATCTTAGCAATAAAATTTTAGTTAGATACAAGAAAAGTAAATACAATCTTATAAACAATGGTCTCTTTTACTGTTGATTAGATAAATTAACTTTGTAGAAACGTATCACAACAATGGAAATACTTAACATTATCTGAAAAATTCCACAAAAAAAAATTCCTACTATATACAATTAGTACAAAACGAAAATAAGGCGTGGATAAGGCCTGAATAAATAAAAAATGATTTCACAAAATCTTCCGATATTATATTGCGATAGTACATTTTCAAGGTTAAAGTACAGCAAACTTTAATAATAGAAAACTGTATATTTTGCAAAGAGTAGTGAAAGAGCCCGATCTATTAACTCTTTGACTCGTCGATTTCCGCCAATCCAACCGAATCCGTTTTTAAAAACTGTTTTTTGAGCTTATATCACCAAATATATGTTTTTTGAGTTTGATCAAGAGGACTAAAGTTGTAGCACAACGCAAAATGATTACAAGGACTCCCCTACAAGCTTATGTGGTTATTTCAGTTCGCGCAATAATTTTTCACTTGCCCCCTTTTTTAGGACAATTTTCCTATACTACTTATAAAGAATTCCATGCAAGCAGTTCATCAATTTTGCGTGGCAAATATTGTTATGAATGTACTTAACAACAAACTACGAAAAGTACCGGATCTTGGCCAATTATCTAAATAATTTAAAAGCGCACACGATTAAGCCAATACTTTGAAAGATCTATCTAGTTTACAGATTCTTTACACAGCGCAAGGGTATCTATAGTGTTAAATTTACAGCCGTAGTACGAGTACATAAAAAGCGACAAAAATCATAACTAATATGCAAAAAGAAATAACTTAGCTTGTACACAGGAAGTTTTCGGTGTTCAAAAGTTAATAGACAGATGTGACAGCTTTCAAATCCAAATCCTGTAGTATTTAGTGTCCAGCAAAGAAAAAAGAAAGACAAAATGGACTCAGTTGATAACAGTTGCTGGACTGCTCACAATGAACCAGATACAAGCCTTGGGTAGTGTCCTTGTCAAGAAAAAGGCTCCAATGTAGGTTTAAATTCCAACGCTAGTGGTCTTCATTGATAATACCAGACCCAACCTCTTTATGTTATAATTTTCGAATATTATCCATACGCCAGCATAATCATAATTAAGCTATTAATTAATTAATAGGAGAGAGCAGAGCAATTGAGAGAAATCGTGATAGCAAATATTTTAATACACCAAAAAGAAAGAAAATGGTACTCACACCGGAACAGTAGGCGAAAAACGCACTCCCTAGTACCACTAGTACTTTACTTTAGTTTCTACTATATAGCACAAGTCTATCTATTCGAATTTTAGACGATGTTTAAAATACACCTTTCGCATACGGTCATCAAAACCCAAAAAAAAGTACGTCTTTTGCGATCGGCTAATGAAAAATTTTTGAAACCGACAACCTCAAATCAACAAAATCCCCAGAAAAATTTGCAGCAGAAAAGTTGTCCTTATCGCATAAATGTAAACACGGTTGTCCATACTGTAGGGAGAAATTAGTCAACAATTCTATTTTTAATTCCTAATTTGCGTTTGTAAAATAATACCGTCACACACGTGACTCTACTCCTAGGATCAAACGTAAAGTTATTCAAATCATCAAATCTTCTAATCTACCTCTTGAGATTCAGCTTCTCCTTTCTACTTCCTAACCTCCTCGACTAAATGGTCTTCCTAAATTTCACGAGGTGTACCTCTTCGGCCCATTGTAAGTACTATTCAATTTCCTACTTACAAATTACCCATATTTCTTTTAAAAATTTCTAACAAATTTGTAGGTAAAATATCTTCACACATTTTAAACTCCTACCAATTCATTCAACGTTTAGATGATTTGAAGGTAAATTCTGATGATCTCCTTGTTAGTTTCGATTTTACTTCATTGTTTACGAAAGGTCCCGTCAAAGATTCTTACAATTATCGACAAACATTATCTCAACATGGTACAGATGTAGGATTGACACCTCTGATACAAAAGTGTCTTTTGTCCACTTATTTTCAATTCCCCAATAACTTTTACAAACAGGTTTCAAGTGTTGCTTTGAGATCCTTTTTATCTTCTGTTGTCACTAACATTTTTATAGAAGCCATAATTAATCATTTTCGTTCTACCTAAAATATTTTCACACCTTCAGCTTTACAGGGTGTGCCAAAAGTTGCTATCAACTTTCTTTATATACGGAGTTATTTGCTTTACCCCAAACAACACAAGTCGATCTAAATCGCATTTAAAAGATGTCAGAAAACATCTAAACTCGTCTATGGAAAAATAATGAAATATAAAAGAAGTAAATTAAATGATGTTATTTAGATAGATGTAATAAAGATGTATGTTAGACGCAGGAAATATGATGTTCGGTATTAGATTTAATATAGATGTATGTTAGACATCAGAAATGTGATGTATTGTATACATAATGATATACCTAGGAGAAAATGGTCTAATTGATTTGTAATTTAGATGTAATTTGAATTTTAGTCAAAATAAGGTTAAGATAAGATTTAGATAGTAAAAATGTTGTCAAACAAAACACATTTTAGAAACAAAGTTGATTGTATGTTGTCTTACACTTTTATTTATGTTTTCTGTTTCAATTATATTTAGAAAACTACAATTTACATACGACTAATTGTAAAATGAAATAAAAGGCTGTAATTGTTTTTATAGAGTATAAAAAATAATTAAATCAACGCGTCATCAAAATGACACGTAACAGCTCTAGAGCGAATTATTTGTTTTTAACCTTGTTTAGTACATTCCTTAACATTTGCTTAAACACATAATGTTAATGCTAATGAGTTTGATAGGTGATTTACGCGTGCTTTCTTTTAGGTGATCTTTTGATCAAATCAAATAATTGTTTTTAATTATAGCTGCAGTGTTTACTACAAACCGGACGATCGAAACATGCTTAATATTAGAAAAGCACTCTGGATTGGTTACGCCTTTCTAATCAGAGATACAATTATGGTGAAAAAAGAAGAGAAGAAAATAAATAGTTAAAAATACAATGTAATTTAATAATGTACGTAATATATTTTTTTTATTTGTCTTATGAATGGTATATTAATGTTTAGTTTCATTTCTGTTATGTTGTCACTAACGTTTGTTTAAGTTGCTTTAAATTTTACACTTGTATTGTACTTTATCAATAATAAATGATATTTTTGTGTAATATTTGATTTTGGTTTGTTCTGTAAATCATGTAACTTAAGTCCGTATAACTTTTGTTTAATAAAATGCATATTAAATGATTAAATACATTGATGTCTAAATTTAATCTACATAGTGATATCAAATTGTTATGTTTTATAGAGTCAAAAAAATTATTAATTTATGGCTTTTATTAAAAGTGATCACAAATTGATTTTTTTATACGTTATAAGTGTATACAGATATAGACGTCTATTTGTAATCTAATCAAGCAGGTAAAACTGTAATCGAAATTGGACGTTTTATTCAGGTAAAAAAATGAATATGTTTTAGACGTCTACTAAAGTATATTTTAATTTTATCTAAATCGGATGCAATATAGACGTTAATCACGGGGACATTGCGATGTTGAAATGACATCGCACAATCAGGCAATTCTGACCATCTATAGACGATCATAGTGACATTAATTATATATTTTTTAGACGTATACGTGTTCTTCGGGACTTTACAGGACGCAAATTTGGGTTAGTTGTATAAGCTGTTAGCCATTTAATTGACGTCATCTGCTTGCCGCCTTCGTAAGATGTTTTTAAAAATAGACTATTGCATTCAATTCTTCCAGTTTATTTTTGCTAGTATCCAATTTTTATTAAATTAAAAAGTTATACCATATCTCCACTGTAAATTGAAAGATGCGCATACAAAATAGTGCATTAAGAAACTAGTAGCAATTGTAAAACAGAAAGATTTTTTTGAACATATCATAATGGTTATTCTATTGTAATCAATTTTGTTTTGTTTTTTATTATCGCAGTTAAAAGTGAAAGATTAAGTAAACAAAGTAAAGTTTCCAACTGATTCCTAAACTTATGATGACGATTTTATATATGAAATATAATATTCTAGAAGATAATTAAACGTTCTTGAAACGCAGCGATTGTTCTAATTTATTCTGAAAATTATAGTGGCGTACAGTATTAATTATTAATTTGATTAAGGTATTCTCCGTCAAATAATATATGTTGTTGTTTCTCTAATGGGTAGGAGCCTTTGATTGGAGATTGATTGTTAGGATGAGTTAATGAAAACCCACATGATTCATTAAGGCCTACGTATTGACGAGATGGGTCCCGTTTTTATCAAGGCATCTGAACAATTTGGTATTCATTTGTATCAATTGCAAAAAAACTTTTTTGAAAACCAAATTTTTCAGACGCCTTGATAAAGACGGGAGCCTACTCGTTGAAACGTAGGTTTTAATGAATTACGTGGGTTTTCATTAAGTCATCCTTACACGAATCTCCAATCGAAGGCTTCTACCCATCGCAAAATTTTTAAATCTAAGTAATCCCAAAAGTTAAACTGTACATTACTTCAGAAGGTCAAGTGCCACTCACTTGGCAAATAATGGTGGCAACCTGATAACCATTAAGTGTCATGGCATGTGTAAGTTTGGAGCAGTTGTCAAAGGACACATTGAAGCATCACTGAGTTAAAAGATTCAAAGCGCAGATATACTTAAACAAAATTCAGGAATCCATATTGAAGAGAAAATTCTTATTAACATTTTCAATAATTGTACGTTTGATAATACTTGTAACTAAGTACCGTTCTTTTTTATTCTTGATATTGTTGAATAATAATTTTATTAAATATTTTGAATTACAAAACACACATAAATAAAAGTATAAGTTATGAAATTAATTTTTCGTTTATACGCCTAAAACTGCTTTCAGTAGGGAAGAAATGCCTTGTGTCTCGTGTCCCTACTATTCAAATATTTGTTTTTTAAATATGGGTTAAACTTAAAAGTTGATTACCTGACTTTCAGTTGTCTACTTTGAACTTTTATTTGTTTGTTACCTTTTCGACACGGTCCAATCCTGGAAGAGGTTTTGTTTCAATAATGACTCCGGCCCTGGAAGCCTCAATTCTTACCTCAAGGTACATTTTTTATTCATTCCTACCCATTTATATTATCCAACGACTAAAGTTCATTGTTAGAATTATAAATAAATAAAATAACATAGGTTTGATGAATTCCTAGCTAACATCGGACTAATTGCCCATTTCTACTATTTCATTTTATTTTCAATTTGTTGAACAATTACAATTCAAATATCGATAAGGTGGCCACACTGATATTGCTCACTTATAATTTTAAGAAATCAGTACTGATTATTGTGCTAATCCTTTCTGAACTTACAGGACCTCCACTTTGAGAAATCTCAAAAGCTGACCTTGGACTGAAAGGGCTAGTAATCTCCTCCAATTTGAGGAAACGCTCCTGAAACATTTCCATCCTCTGGAGAGCAGGGCTTCACATTTTATAAGAAGGTAAATCAAGGTCTCCTCCAACACAAACCAAATCTGCATGTCGAGTTAGTTGTCACATCAATGCCCGACAAGTCGGCAATGTGCCGTCAAAACACTCGTGAAATTTCTTAAGCTATTCCTGCTGTGCACTCTACCGATAAAGTCGTCTAGTAGAGTTTTGAACTGATTTAGTTCTGGTAGCCTGGCCCAGAGTTTTTAATTGTTGTCTGAGTACCTCACGTATTGTGTGAACAAAGAAAACCATTAACTGATAGCCAAAGAGTAAAATTCACTAAAATTAGAGGTTTAAAATCGAAATCACACACTGCGGACAATGCGAAGAAAATACAGGGTCTGTAACGTTACGAGAAGACCTACTCAAATGCAATAATTCCCTTTACAATTAGACAACGGACAGACTGTAGAATGTACGGTAACTAAGTATTTCCTAGACAAGTACAAGATGAAGGTGCGGGGTCGCATACTTCCACCTCCTAAATTGCAATACGGTGGTAGAGTTGCATCCCTCAGCGGATAGGTGGGCTGGCACAGCAAGCAACAGGCAATGCCTAATCAGGAAGTGTGGGATATGCGTGGAAAGCAATTTTTGACTGGTGTCCAAATCAGAGTATGGACTATCGCTTGTTTTACGCAACAGCTCCAAAAAATCTCGTACGACGCGGGTATGCCAATAATCGGCCAACCGTGTTTTTGTAAGTACGCTACCGGTCCAGATCAGGTCGAGCTCATGTTTCGATACCTCAAATCCACGTTCCAAACCTTGCAGCTCGTTGTAGTTGTACTTCCTCGAAAGACTCCCGTCTATGCTAAAGTTAAAAGGGTAGGCGACACTGTGCTCGGTATGGCCACCCAATGTGTTCAAGCTAAAAACGTTAATAAGACTTCACCACAAACTTTATCTAATTAATAGTATTTTAGTGCCGTCCTTCAGACCAAAGAATTCAATAAACCTGTGATATTTTTGGGTGCCGATGTCACCCATCCACCGGCAGGTGATAATAAAAGCCTTCGATTGCTGCTATTGTGGGGTCCATGGACGCTCATCCATCGCGCCATGCGGCCACAGTACGTGTGCAACAAAAATCGGCAAGAAATTATTCAGAAACTTAGTTCTATGGTTCGAGAACTATTAATAATGTTTTATAAACCTACTGGTGGTTATAAACCTCATCGGATCATATTGTACCGGGATGGTGTGGTCCGAGGGGCAGTTAGTACAACTGCTGCAACAGGAGCTGAGTGCAATACGCGAGACGTGCATAAAGTTAGAAGTGGATTATAAGCCAGGCATCACATTCATTGTCGTACAAAAAGTCATCACACGAGATTGTTTTGCGCCGACAAGAAGAAACAAAGCGGTAAGAGTGGAATATACCGGCGGGCACAACGGTCGACGTAGGCATCACTCATCCTACGGAGTTTGATTTTTATTTGTGCAGTCATCAGGGAATACAAGGTACCTCAAGACCATCACACTGCCATGTATTGTGGGATGACTCGCACTTGACCCGACGAACTACAATGTCTCACGTATCAACTGCGTCAATTACCAAAATGTTTATGTGCCAAATTGTTTTCGTTTCGAGTCACGAATCGACGTTGTTGTTATGTTATGAATTTTATTGGTGGCGAAGTGCCAAAATACTTGACGACACGAAGAAATATTTTATTTTTACCCTTATTGTGCAGAATTTATTTTTTCCCTAATTTGTTTTTCTTGTGGCGAGTATTTGGGTATATTTTAATAGTTAGTAAGAAACAGGGGCAACATAAAAACACTTAGTCGATATTATTTGTGGGATTTTCCCAGTTTTGTTTCAGCCCTTTTGTATTTATCAGTTTTGCCCACCATTGAATATAGGGGGAAATCTCGCTCTGTTGTATGCTGCATGGAACTATGCATTGTCGAAGATCTCTGCAAGTGACAAATGGTATTTTTCATCTGTTCTAGTGACGTACTCAATCTGCTTGTCAACTGGTACAGGACAGTTCCGTAGATCTGCTCACCCTGTACGCATGTTGATCCTGGTTTTGAGCAGAAAAGACAAAACAGTAACGGGCTTGTAGGCTTCAGGCTAGGTGGTGTCTTTCTTCCCAGTTATTCAAATGATTTTTTCTGCAACATATCGGTTTTTTCTATTTTTCAATCAAAATTTTCTAGATTGCGACTCATTTTCTGTACCTCTTTAGACGTTTATTTTATTTTTTCGAGTGAAAATGCTTTATGTTTCTTTTTTTTATACGCTATTACAAGTTTATTAAAATTGTTCTTGGTAAACAAATGTGGTTGTTGTGAATGTATAACGCGTCATATCGTTTTTTGTAAAGAATTCCTAACACTAAAAACAACTGAATGTAGTATTAATTATTAATATGTAAATTAATGATATAAAATGTAACCCAAATATGTCAAGATATATTTGATTATTAAATTTTAAAGCCCTTTTACGGTTACATGTTTAAATTATCTTAAAATTTATACAATTAACAGTTTATGACATAATTTACAACAACCGGTAGAGAAAGGTGAAAAACCTGACCTGTAAATTATATTTTATTTTATTTTTTTAAGCAAATGTCATTTTACTGACAAGATTAGTGTTTCACTTAAAAAGCTTTAGTAGAATAGAATATGTAATCCGATCAGATTAAAAAAAGGCTTTTTAAAGTTGTTATCATATAAACCTAATATTATTGATCTTGCACTAACTTGCTTTCCTTTACAGGACTTTGGATTGGAAGAGATTGGAGTAGTTTTCATTCACTTCTATAACTTCATATGTGTGCAAATTTAATGAATATGTAAAGGATCTGAACTGTTAAAAGGCAATGATTTTATACAATTTAGATGTCAGCAATTAGGTGCTTTACATAAGTTGCTTCTCTAATTTATGCAAATACGGTTTGTGGAAGTAAAGTAGGGTCAGTCCATATAACAAAGTCCGTTCTGATATTGATTTTTCAATAACTGCTTTAAATAAATTTCTATTTCTCGTTTTGATGATTAATGCTTTATCCGTTATAGAAAAAATCTGTTTTTCGTGTTTTTTTTATTGCGAATGATTGGCACTGCATTAAGTCGACATAAATCAGGATGTGTTTACTAGGGTTTGTGTAATAATCTTTTTCTGCAAAACTATATTATACCACATTTTTATTATTTTGCAAACTCCCAATAAGCTTCTCCACGGTTCAACATACATTTTCACTTTAATTTATTTTCCTTAGTAATCATTTTTTAACAACTACACCGCAACCTATTTTACATCGATACTTAAAAGCTATAAAGGAAGATTAAATAATAAAAATAAATAAAGAAATAAAAATATCTAGTAAATGGAGCATTAATTGTAACATATTTATTTTGAATTTGTGCGATTTATAATATTTTATATTCCAAGCTTTCAAGATGAGTAGGTACGCATTTCAAACAATTTATTAATTTATCGTATCTTTGTTTAAATTGGACAAACAAATATTTCGATAATTTTTATTTTGCAAGGTAAAAATTGAAGTAGCTTGTTTTCAAATTTTTCAGCTTGGTGGTTTTAATTAAACCAAAATCTAACAAAATCGTAAAATAAGAATTTTGTGCCTCCTTTCAGCAACGATTTTTTTATACTATTTTTTGAACGAGTGTAAATGTTGCCTATTTATATCAGGTTTTATTTTTTCTATGAAGATGATAAAGAAAACCAATTTGTTAAATAATAAGTTTTCTGTGAGTTGCATCTCGCCATTAGAGTATGATGGTTCCTAGGTCAGATCATATATATTGTATTTGTTGTATAGAATTGTCATAGAATTGTTAAAGTGAAGGGATATTTCGGCAAATAAACTAAAAAGTTAAAATCTTCTTTAGAAAGGCTACTCGTTCAACATTTACTTAATAAATTTACAACATACTTAGAACAAAGAGGCTAACGTGTACTTACCATCGTATTAATCAACATTTTATTGACGCCCTTCAAGTTGGACCTGTTTGTGCAACGCGCAGTTGATGAGTTTCAGTTAGTTCACGGAGCAAAGTGATGGATCGTCTCAAGAAGGAAAGGAAAAACCTCGAAGACTCAAGTAACAAAGTTAATTACGAAGAGTCAAACGTTGCTTGTTAAGGATCCTGTCTATTTGAAAAAGACCAGAGCTAGTCACGAGGTACTAATCAAGAATACAGATTTTGATAGACTTAAATCTGAAGACGAAACCTTGTTGAATGTCATGCTAGAGTCGTATGTCCCAGTTCATACTTTTAATGAAAAAAGGAGGGGTCCACGGAGAACCAACCCCAAACGAAGCTGGACTATCTGATAACGTTTATAGAAACTAAAGTTGAAAATGAGCAACGCATCAGCTTTGCAATGCAAGGGTTCGGTCTTGGAGAGTCTTCGTCGGACAAATCCAAGGATAAGAAAAATGCTCAGAAGGTTGTCTCTGAACAACAAAAGAAAAATACACCAACAACAGCTGGATTGGTGAATGAAGAAAAAAAGAATGCCTGCTGCTTCTGCGACAAGGCAGGACATCAAAATCAAGACTGTCATACTGCGAGAAGTATGTCAATGGAGCAACGCAAAGAAAAGGTTAAAACAGTCGAGACGTTGTTAACTATGTTTAAGAACAGGCCATTGATCGAAGTATTGTAAGGTTTTTTGTGTGAGTGGTGTGTGTGATGTGTGAGAAAAACCCTTGTAATTTTGGGGTCCAGAGTTGCCTCAATAAAGTGGTAGTGCTAAGGTGGATCTGAAAAAAAATATCTAGTAGAGGGCGAAAGGAAAACCCCGAAATAGTCATCAGCTTGTAGCAGACATGCATCAAAAAAGCCTCGGCCTAGGTGGGTGTGCCACACTCATAAATATAAGTTAAATTTCTAGACGGGATTATTTTGCAAATAATTGATTTATAGGACAATTTCTCCCCTTACAGTGGTAGGCAGCCGTGTCTGCCTCTAATGTGTTAAATATGCATCTTTATATTGAATAATCTTTTGAGATTTTGGTTGTTTGGAGCTGCTGGTTCCGATGATTTGTTCACATTTTTCTCTGCAAAAGTTACACTTTATTTCTGATTTGTTGTTCGTTGCAAAAAGAATACAATAGAAAATGCTGTCTAAAATTGAACATGTGCTTAGTAATATCGATTGAAGTGAAATCATTCATTCTAATTAGGAATAAGTCTTCGATTACGGTTCCGGTGTAAGTACCTTTTCTTTACTTTTCCTTTGTTTTAATAAAATATTTGTTCTTTACGGGTTTTATCTAATTGCAGGCACTTTTTTTTTTTTCTTTCTTTGGTCTTTGACGTACTCGTTTTAATTAGTCAATGGATATTTAATTATGGTTATGCTAGCAAGAATAATAATCCAAAAATTCTAAAATATCAAGTGGATTTGTTATCACACTACCGACCGTTGGAATTTTAACCTACCTTGAAACATCGTTGGTTCAAGGTCACCACTCAAAAATAAGCCGTTTATCTAATCGCCATTGGTGAGCAGCCCAGCAACCGTTATCAACGGAGTCCATTTTGGTTTTTCCTTTTTCTTTGTTGGATAATCAAATACTAGATTTGTTATATCTGCCGATTAACTGTCGAACACTAAAGAATTTCAGTTACACATGCTGTTAATTTTTTATGCATGTCATCTCATGAGCTTTATTCGCGTTTCTTTATGTATACGTACCGTGGATCGTGAGTTTAACAACGTACTTTTATGGGCGCTTATAAATAACTTTTGTAAACTCCTGAAGATCTTTCAAAGTACCTGATCAATTTTTTGTGCACTTTTAATCTATTTAAATAATCGGTCAAGGTCCGGTACCCTCCCTAATTGTGGTTAAATTACATTTTGAACAATTTTGTCGCGTGAATCACTTGCAGGGATTCATCGGTGTTATCGACTGTCAAATACATTAACCTATTTGGGGCGTTTGTGCCTCGAATTTATATTTGTGTTTCAACTCGCTCTCGTGAATTATTATTATTATTTAACTACATGTGCTATTCATTCTAATTAATATTATCTATTGTAGTGTCTATGTATTTCTCTGTGTGTTAATTGAATTCTAGTCGCTATCGCAATATACATATTTCTATTTACGTACGGTTTGTTTCTTGTTTCTACGAGTTCCTAGTGGCTCCAGTATTTTTTATACGCCTTATACATTTTTCGGGCACTGTAGAGATCTTCATTTAGAACGATACTCCATCAACCCACGACCACTTCCGATTAAGAACAGCTGCCGGCCAGACGTTCTAGTACTGCTATATATTTAACTCAGTTTGTTTACAAATAAACCGTAACAATTTGAAAAAAAACAATGGGCAGACTCTTTCTTTTGAAACATTGAATCAAGAGAAGATTCATGAAAAAGTTACCTTTGGTTAGTGCTGTGGGTTCGATGCAACAACTAAAGAAAAAGAGGATATGGATAAATGACGTGGAAAATGGGAACTGTGAGTTTGACATTCTTTTTTTTTGAGCGATGTGTATGGACAACTGCTGACTGAAAAAATCGAACAGGTTGAACTGTGATGAGTATATGTGGGTAAGAAGAAGAATAAACCAGAAGCAGTAACAAGTTAGTGAAGAGCCTTGTGATTCAAGAGACGTCCGTACCCAATTTTTGTAAATTGGAGATTGTGAAACTACCTTGGAAAAATGGGAAAATGGACATTCTTAATAATAAAGATATTGCAGAGTCGTGACTTCGTTCGGCAACAAAAAAAGCTACAGAATTGTCATGTTTGACGTGTGTGAAAGTATTCAAAGAATGAGAAGAAGAAGGCATTATTGAGGTGGTTCCAGAAGAGGAATTGAATACGGTTAGTTACTACTACCACATCGAGCTGTCATTAAGAAAGTAGTAGTACGACAAAGGTTAGACTGTATTTGACGCATCGTGTAAAACTGCACGAGCACCATCGATAAATTACTGCTTGGGAGAAAGAGCCCAACCTATTGGGCTTACTCTTTCTACTATTGCAGTTTTGGAGAGCATCAGTTTGGCGTCACATCGGGTTTACAGAAGGCATTTTTAATGATTAACGTGGATGCTGTCGACAGAGATTACCTCCGGTTCTTATAGACACAAGCGAGTTGTGTTCGGTGTAAATTGTAGTCCGTCTTTACTGGTGCGATCATCAAGCATCACGTACGTAAGTATTTAGATGAAGAGCCCGTCACTGCGGAAGCTTCTAATTTCATTATATGTACATAATTGTGTCACCTCTGTCTTGACAAAGACGTAGTTAGAAGAATTTATCGCAAAAGCAGCCTCTATCATGAGAAATGCACAAATTAAATTAAGGATGTGGAAGCATACAATTGACGGAGAACCAAGAGTCGGCTCACTCAAGAACAGGGAGTGGAGATTAGGTTCGGGCAACAATGAAAAGAAGACTCTGACATAACTAGCATCTTAGAAACAAAAATGAGATTGCAATAGAGATGTAATTTGATGCAAAATACCAAATATGAATATAAATGAGATTGTCATGACGAAAAAGTCAATCCTCTCAGTTCACCCTAGGATTTTCAACCCTATGGGTATCTTCCTATCACCAAAACTCTTGCTACAGAGAACATAGAAAACAAAGAAAAAATGGAATAAATTATTAGATGGTGAGTTTAGAGAGGAATTTTTGCAGTGATTAAGTAACCTACCATTGTTAGGTGAAATAAAAATACCTAAATGGATTGTGAGTGCAAATACAGTCAACGGAGGACAAAACTGCACACTTTTTGTGATGCTAGTGGGTATAGTTATGTTGTAGCGATAACCTATCTATATAGTAAAAATGATAATAAAGTGAGTGTGCATATCTTTCAAGCAAAAGTAAAAGTTACACCTATAGAGAGCTACAATTCTGAGGTTGAAGTTGTTAGCATGTTTAATCGGAAGTCGACTTTGCAAGTCAATAATGGAAGCACTTAATTGAACAGAGATTATTTGTTATTATTAGTCAAACTTATCAACAGCCATAACTTGGATTCAGAAGAATGATAATTGGGGTACATTCGTAAAAAATTGATTTTGAGATATTCTTGGTAACAACAGTGCAGAAGACTGGAGACATGTTCCAGGTAAAGAAAATCCAGCGGATGTACCATCAAGAGTGTGTTCACCCAAGAAATTACTGAAATCAATATGGTAGGAGGGTCCCGGCTGGTTACAGTTAAAGAAAGAAGAATGACCGATTACCATTCCAGAACTAGTAGAGGATGTGATCCTCTATGAGAAGAAGAAGTCAATAATCAGTAATGTACAAGTGAAAAAATAACAGACCGTCAATGGTTTATGGAACACATGACTGGTTTCACAAAAATAGTACGAGTCATCAGCCGAATGTTTCGGTTTACAAATGAAAAGATGGGAAGGCCGTACTTAGAAGGAGATTATACAACAGAGGAGCTGTAACAGACTCAAGAAAGGATATTTAAATGAGTCAAGATGGAAACGTTCAAAGAGACTTCTCATCTAAAAAGCTGAAGATTGTAAAAGATGACAAAGGTTTGCTCAGAATAAAGACTAAAGTTGCCAAGGAAGGATAATTTCAGTTTTTGTTATCCTATCCTGTTACCGTCAAAGCATTCGTTAGAGGAAGAATTGATCAGAAAAGTCCATCTTTAAAATTGTTCCTAACGTCTAAACTGAGAGAAAGATTCTGGATTGTGCAGACACGGAAATTTATAAATAAAGTACTTAGTAAATGAGTGAGATTCAGGAGATTCGATGGGAAGGCCTTGGTTGTCGAAGCAGCACTGTTACCAAGAGATAGGGTCGGAGATTCCAGAGGTTATACGATCGTTGGCGGCACCACTGTATCTACGCAGTATAAAGAAAGCATGGGTGGTTCTGTTTACATGTGCATTTTATTGGGCGATTTATCTTGAGCTGGTGACGTCATTGGATATCCCCAGTTTTTTACAAGCATTGAGAAGGTTCGTTGCAGGAAGAGGTCGTCCTCGCACCATTTATAGTGACAACCAAACCAATTTTAGAAGAAGCGACAGTCTATTCCGAAGTATAAATTGAACCAATTATTTGGAAGTTTAACGGTCCATCTGCAGCCAGGTAGGGAGGTTTTTGGGAAAGCCTAGTAAAAAGTGTAAAAGGGCTACTAGGATTAATTGAAAATCGATTAATCAATTAAGCGGTTAATTAATTTTTGTTGCCACTACTAATTATCAATTTATTAAAGCAAAGCCAGTTTATGAAGAAGGTATTATTTAAACTGAAAATTAAATAAAAGCAATAGAATTCTCAAGTAGTAAAATAATTGCTATTGAATATATAGAAGAGACTAAGGGCTAGTTGCACCGAACTCGGTTAACTTTAATCGTAGATTAAGAAGAATCGTTGCTATGGTTAATCCTTGGATACCATTATATTTAACCTACGATTAAATTTAACCGAGATTGAGAACTAACTGATCATAATTGTAAAATAAATTTTAAAAAAACATCGTGTGTATTGATTACAAAAGTAAAAATTTAAAAATATTGATCAAAATTACATTAGTAGTTTACTTTACCACACGTTTGTTTTCGAAAAAAATTTAATCACAATACAAAAATATTTTCAACATAAAATAGAGATAATGAGATAAATAAACAAAATTAATAATTTAAATTGTTATTAACTATCATACGTCTCTCTTAACCTTTTTAATACAATTTAGATGCACTTACATGTTTTTTTTAAATTTTTAATGTGTCCCTCGATCCAAAACTTTAAATAACTCCCGTGTATAAAAGCGGAAACCATCAAAGTTCTTGTAGGTAGCACATTTAAGTATCACAAATATATGTGGTGCTATGTATAAACATATTTTATTATACTGTAAATAACTTTTGTATAAAAAGTAAGATTTAAAATGCTCAGATGTATTTATAAGCAATTCCGGAAGTTTTTTGATATCGGCGTCATTAATACAAATGTCAAATAAATACCACAACCGAAACAGAAACAGAAAACAATGTGAAAAATTTTAATTTGAAATCAATATGTTAAGGTTTACTTAAGTTTTGATTAATTCGAAGTGAATCTTTATGAAAATATTAAGTAGAGCTATTCTAAACGTCAAATAAAATTAGCATCCCTTAATTCCGTTAAACTTTTATTTATATTAGTTTGAGTATATTTTATGTTGAAGAATTTCTACGCATTGCTGTTTAAATAGGATATGCGAACTTTTACGAGAAGATGTGCTTATAAAATTTGAATGGATTTCGGTAGTTAACTTAAATAATGACAACCGTTTTTGTTGATGATTATCAATTTAGAAAACAGCTGTTTATCTAATTATAGTTTATAGGAATTTAACATTTAGGCACGTTCAGTACATTTTTATGTTGGCTTAATACAATAAAATTTGTCACGTTCGGTAGGTGCTGTTAAAAATAAAATATTTATATATTTGTTTTTTTAAATTTTAAATACAACAAACGAACTTTAATAAATTATTTTAAATAGGTTCTAATCGCCATAGTCCAGTAACCTTGAGAAAAATAAGGAATTTGGAGACTGTTCACTACCTGTAAAAAATTGTGCAAATCGCTTCGGAATAATAATGTAGAATCTTGATTCGTAAGTTTTAGACATAACACTTTTTTCTTCTAATCTCTCTCAGTCTTATATCTATTGGTGAACTTCAATACTACTACGTGCAAAAACTGAAGAAAATAAGACGTATCCCGTTTCAAAATAATTATTAGTTTTGTTATAATGATTTTTTTAAAAATGAAACTTCAAGCCTAATAGCTAGATAAGAAAGTATTTTACAGAAATATCCTTTCGGTGAATTTAGTAATTATTTATCATTTCCACAAAAACTGAAAAGTAATATTGTAGAGTACAAAGAAACAACTGGAAGAAAAATCAAGATTATGGTATTAAATCAGGCATATTTAACGACATAAGTTTATTGTGTGCTATAGCAGTTGGAGATGCAAAAACGAGAGAACTTTAAGAGGACAGAAAACGCAGTTCTTCTTCACTTACTTGCAGTAAATATAATAAAGTTAAAAACTTTTACGATGAAGATATACCTCCTGGCCTTCAAAAGAAATTACAAACTCTCTTGGCTCGAAAGAAAGAGCACTTCATGTCGTACTCATTTTTTAAGGGAGAAAAGGATAACGGAGGATTTTTCAAATATAATCTATATTTTCAAAAACTGCTAAGAAACCAGTTTGACATTGTACCAGAACCATTTTGATATTGTAAATATGTATTTCTTTTTAACAACAAAATAATCAGATTAGCACCTAGATGTTAAAACATCTGTATGTGCTATATAAAATAAATAATCGGGTGATTCATTTATAGCTACTTTTTATGATTAATTAGTTGCAGATCGCGCATACGTCGGGTCCATATTTCTTCAAAACAGAGGCCGACCGGAATGTTACTGTGAATGGTGATCGTTATCGCACCATGATAGCAGACTATTTGATACCTAAAATTGAAGCACATAATCTAAACAAAATTTGGTTTATACAGCCTGTGAAACCACGGTTTTACTGCGAGAACGATTCGGCGAACAGATCATTTCACGCTTTGGAGCAGTGAATTGGCAGCCTAGAGTATGTGATATAACACCTCCTGACTTTTTTGCTTTGGAGCTATGTAAACTCTAAAGTATACATGGATAATTCGGCTACGATTGAAGCATTGTAGGCCAATATTACTCAAGTCTTTGGCCAAATACCACTGGAAATACTCAAACGCGCCATTGAAAATTGGAATTTCAGAATGACCATGTTAACCATAGTTACGGTCAACATTTGAAAGTAATTATCTTTAAGAAATAATTGTAAACAATAGTTCTTTTGTACGATAATAAAGATTATAAAACAAAATTGTTTTTATTCGTTTTTTTTAATTAAAAAAAGTACTTCTAAATGAATCACCTATTATAATAACGATAAAAGAAGAAAAATAAATTATGCTTATTTATATTCATGCAAACAGAGTAATTATTTCAATAACAGAATGTAGTGGCCAGTTTTAATAGAATAATCTCAAAAACGATTCTAAATTTGAAATATGAATTTAGTGTCTTTAAGAATAAGTAGTGGTTGCAGCAGCAATGAAATCATTACGGTGGTGATTTTTGGAATTCATTCTCGTGCTTTCTGAAAATAATTATAGCTACAAGAATGTATGTAAAATCACTCTGTTATTCATAGATAATGCATAAATATTAGAATCTGATTTGCTAGATAAAATGTTACTGAGAGACAAAAATGATCCCCGAGTTAATTTTTTTTAGTTCAGTTTCCTGTGAGCTTCTACAAAGGGTGACAGAACTAAAACAGAAAGAAATGAAGGTTATTATTTCTTTCTCCATCGTCCGCTTATCAAATGAAATAATAAAAACAAATTTATCAATTACTCGTTGCATTTGTTTAAAAATTAAAATAAACATTGTGCTTAAATACCAGACAAATAGTAAAAATCACTGCAGAATACGTCAGTATTAAAAAAGAAAAAAATGTTCAACAATTTAATTAGATTGGGTGTAAGTAAATACCTAGAATTAATAAAAGTGTAAGAGATTGTATTTGTGTTTTTAATTAAGAATTAAGTAGCGTGTAAACTAATGAAAAGCGTGCAGAATCGATAAAAATAATTTCCTCGCGAAGGAAATTAGTAATTTCTAATAAAGTAAATGCTGACATTAATCTATAATTAAACTGTCGGAAGATGTTAGATTTAAAATTAACCGAACAATCTTCATTAATTACTTGTAATCTTACAGAGCTATTATGTATTACACGATTATCTTATGCTAATCGTTCATGTTTAAAACGATCATTGTTTAGTGTTAAGTTACTAAAATTTGTTTTGTTTAAAATTTTCACCTAATTAGCAAAAATTAAAGAGAAGGTAAGCATTCAAGTGAGTAAAGAACATATAGAGCTATTATTAGGTGTAATTACTAAAGAGCTTGTCTGCCTCACCAGACAGTTTACACTAATTGTTATTTCCGAATGATTATTATGGTATTACGGGTTTGGTTAAATGTTGCTGTCTTCAAGGTACATACACTAAAGAGGAAGTACAATTAGGTTGTAGGTAGAATTTGAATTGCATTATAATAAGGTGGGATATCTGACTTGACATATAAAGCCGATGGGGTTGAGTTAGTGGGTGTGGGAAACTATTACATACTACATAATTGTATTAATAATAAGCGTACGTCTAAATATTTTAAAGTTGTTTGCATGTCATTGTCATCGCAATTCTCAACTTTCGTTAACGCTAAAAATGACGTTGCGCTAGCGACAATGACAATTCCATACAGCGCTGTAAAAGCAATTTTTCAAAATTAAATATTCACGTAATTAAAAAACAAGAAACGTTAACCAATTACAAAAATTTTTGGTGTAGCAATTTATTCTCATTACTAGCTTTAATCGTTAATCATTAATCTTTTGGTTTTAATTTTTATAAGTTGTAATGCCGCAGTTTCAGATTGTCTAAGTGCTGGTAATAATTAAACTGTCAACAAAATTAGTTGCGTAATCGTTTGAGAAGCACATTCATTATTTATATCTATGAAATATCACCCGAAAATCTGTTCCACAATTCTAATTTGATAAGTTTAGTAGAAAATTAAATTGCTAGAACTTAAATAGAAATTTAACTGTGTATGTAATGGTCTTGTAATTTACTACATTCACTTTTGGGAGCAAATACGTAATAAACATAAAAAATAAGTGTACGAAAAAGATTGGTTTCCTGGGTATATTTTCAAGATGAAACTTTTGAGTAATATGTAAAATGTAATAAAAAAAATTGTCCTTTGTGTTTAAGTCTATAAATCATTTAATAAATTTTAAAACAATTTTGTTGGCGGTAGTTTTTATCGAAATACAAAATTTAGTAATTTATTTATTTATATTTTTCATATGCCGTGTTTATTTTTCTTTGTTTGATTTTTAGTTCTTATTTTTGAACATATTGTACAGGGTTATTCACGCAACTGGTTCATTAGAAGGATAGTAGTGCAAATATTTTTCTGAAAATTTGGTTACTTAGGTAGTCCAGTACTTTGTTATTTTAAATAAAACACCCTGTATTTTATTGCATTTTTAAATTTTACGGTGAATTTTAATGTGCATTTGTCATATCTAAGATAAATGATTTTCGAGATATTTCGATTTTTTTGAAAAATAAAACTTAACATAGCTGTTTTTTTAAAAATTCATACTTCGGAAACGATGAAAGTTGGAATCTATATTCTTAGGTCAACTAATGTCAAAATATTGGGCTTCATTCTGGTATATTAATAATTAGCGAGCCATATACAGGGCCCTCAGAATTAGTTGACAAACCCGAGAAATTCAAACGTGTAAAAACAATTTTTTAAAATAGAACGACTTATATATATTTTTCCATATTTGAATTCTCCGAAAATTCTGCGTTAGTACCATATAAGGGTTGTTTAGGTTATTCTTAATAGATTTTAAGTTATTACGGTTTTATATGTAAAATGATAAAAATCTTGGAAGTGTGCATCTTTTACAGCATGAGAATTTTCTGAGCCCAAAATGTATGTTTCTACGATTTACTATACCTTCTTTGGTAAACTTCGATTCATCGGTCCAAATAATCTTTGACAGAAAATTTTCGTCTTCTTGAATTTTTACAAGTAAAAATTCAAAAAAGTCCATTCTTTTTTTGTCATCTCCCTGGCGGAAAGCTTGTAAAATTGAATAAGAGTAAGAATGCATATTGTGTTTAATTCGTTAAATTGAAGAATATGATAAATCTATGAAAAAAAAATTATATTTATAAGACGGGTCTAATAATATAAGAAGGAATAATTACCTAAATCAATTGACGCTGTTGGTATAGAACTATTTGGGTGAGCATGAAAATAACCTAAGAGAGTAATTTCGTTGTCTTCGTCGGCAGTTATAGGTCTCGGTACGTTCTTTTTTGCAGATAACTTTCCCAAATTGTAAGAAATTTGATTCAATCTTTCTAAATTTCTTCTTTGTTGTTGCTGGTAAATGAGGATATCTTACATTAAAAGTACGGCAGGTCCTGTTTAGTATTTTTGTTACATTCACCATGAAGAAAGAACAAATTTAAAATATCAGTGTTTGAATAAAATCACTTGAATATTCATTTTATGAAAATTCCAATTCTGCATAAACGCAAACGTCAGTGAACTAATATTCAAATATCATATTGTTGACAGTATACAGTTTTTGTTTTCATAGATGTCTATGAATTATCAACAGACAAACCAAGATTTTTAACATTTTACATATAAAACGGTAATAACTCAAAAACTATTAAGAATGACCCAAACAACCCTTATATGTACTAACGCAGATTTTTCCGAAGAATTCAAATATGGAAAAATATACAGAGCGTTCTATTTAAAAAATTGATTTTTACACGTTTGAATTTCTTCGGGTTTGTTAACTAATTCTGAGGGCCTTGTATATGGCTCGCTAATTATTAATATACCAATATAAAGCCCAATATTTTGACTTTAATTGACCAAAGAATAGCGGTTCCAACTTTCATCGTTTCTGGATTTAAAATTTTAAAAAACAGCTATATTAAGTTCAATTATTCAAAAAAATCGAAATATATCAAAAATCATTTATCTTAGATATGACAAATGCACATTAAAATTCACCGTAGAATTTAAAATGCAATAAAATACAGGGTGTTCTATTTAAAATTACAAAATTGGAGACTACTTGCGCTATAACCAGAAGTGTTATTGTCATGAAAATATTTTCATTAAAAAGTCCGTACTGGACTACCTAAATAACCAAATTTTCAAAAAAATATTTGCACTATATTTGTCTATTGTTCTAATGAACCAGTTACGTGAATAATCCTGTACATATTACTCACTAAATTAAAAAATCAGATTTATTATTTAAAAGAAAAACTACTAGAATACTAAAGAATTATATGAACAAAAGCAAATTTTACGAAAATCTTAAAATTACAATAACAAAACAATTTTAATCAAAATGCTGCCCCTAAAAGAGAGTAAAAATTGAGTATGTAGTGGTATATATAATTTATTATTTGAACTACATAAACTTTAACAAATATAATTAAAATGGTTTATTTTAATTATTAATAGGTAATTTTAATTAAAATGGTAAATTTCACCTCGTTATATCAAATATTTTCAAAAGTTATTCATTAATAACCGTATGATTTCCATATCTACCAAACCTTGCTACTTGATATCCGCCACACTACTTCCCCACAAGAGAACGAATTAAGCAGTTAACCAAAATCTAACAGATTTGTTTTGTTGATGTTTAAGTTGAACTGTAACTTTATGAATATGATTATGGGTAGAATTGGGAGAATTATTTAGGCAAAAGGTTGTACAGGTGAATTATCAATAACATTTTTAAAATAAAATTTTAATACGATTTATGGACACAATTTTTGGTTGTCCGTTAATATTAAGTTTAAAAGTTTTATTGGATCTTTCCAGAATTTGGTATGTACCTTCATACGGTAGATAGAGAGGAGCCCGTACACTGTCTTTTCGATGTAAAACATGTGAACAGTACTCAAAATCTTTAAAAACAAAAATTGAGTTTTTGTTGTGATTACTAGCAGGAGTACGTTTGATATTTTCGAAATGTTTACAAAGTTCGATGACAAATTCGGAATGTGTCGGAACGTTTTCAGAACTAGTCACAAAAACACTAGGTATGCAAATGTTCTGGCTGTAAACTAACTCTGCTGCTATTGAATTAAATTCTTCTTTAGTACAATCAAATCTGTTATGACACATAATAGTTGTTTTGACTGTTCTATGCCACCTTTCAATAAAACCCTTAGCTTAAGGATTGTAAGCTATGGTACAAATTTGTTTAGAATTTGCCGAATAGTGAAACCCAACCTCCATAAATTGCAACAGCAACCGTTTCGGCTTGAATGTCTGGAATCGGAATTCCATCCGTCCAGCGAGTGTAACGATCTATTAAGGTAACACAATACTATTCATTTTCGGAGGTCGGTAAGGGCCTATTATGTCGAGACGTATCTCATCAAATCTACATTTAACATTTTGGAATTAACCTACAGAAGATTTAATATGACGAGTAATTTTAGAAGTCTAGCATTGCTTACTGTATTTAACCCAATGTTGAATATCTTTCTTCATATTATACCAAACAAAGTTTTGTGAAATGGTTTTTATGCTAGATCGTATACTTGAGTGTGACAAAAGTGAATTTTATCAAAGACAAATTATGGAATGGTTTTTGTTACATAAGGTCTTGGAATTCCAGTACCAAAAACTGGATAAAGTTTCAATTGCAGAGATGATTGTGTATTGTTTAACATTATATGTAACTGTTAGTCAATTTTTTAAGCATCAGCCATTGCTTCAAAATCAATTGTTTTAGGAAGTGAAATTTCATCTATGCGAGAGATGGATTTGCAACAACATTGTCCTTTCCAGGTATGTGATGAATATCTGTTGTAAATTGAAACATAAAGTCAAGGTGACGTACATGTCGTGGTGATGCTTTTTCTGGTTTTTGATTATACGCAAACGTTAGTGGTTTGTGATCTCTAAAAATGACAAATTTGCGACCTTCAAAAAAAAAACGAAAATGTTTAATGCTACAATTTATTATTAAAAGCTCTGTGTCGTAAGCACTGTAGGTACCTTTATTAAGTTTCATTCAGTTTAGTTTTGAGAAAAAACTCAGTGGTTGTCATTGATTATCAACGAATTGTTGTACTACAGCTCTGATAGCTGTATCAGAAGCATCTAACATAACTGCTAATTTACCATCCGTTTGTGGATGTGCTAAGAAAATTGCTTCAATAAGTTGTTGGCGAACGTAATCGAACGCTTGTTGAAGTTCGGTTGACCAAATATTTTTTTTGTCTTTTTTTTTGACCTTTCTAAAATTTCGTTTAGAATAGAAATGCTATAGAAATTTATCATTCCAAGAAATCTTTTTAATTCTTTACCAGTTTCAGGTTTTTTGATATTATTGATGCCGAGAAGGACGAATCCCTTTATCATTGACTATGTGGCCTAAGAAAACGATCTGAGATATTGCGAAATTACATTTGTTTACGTTAATAATTAATTTAAATTCCTGAAGCTTTTTGAAATCTATTTTTAGATGAGATAAATGTTCATGTCTATTGTGAGAAGTGATATACGAAAAACAAAAGTCGAGACCGCGTAAGACCGAATGAATAAATCTTTGAAAAGTTTGAGCTGCGTTACGTAATCATAAATAAAATTCAAATAAACCAAAAGGAGTTGAAATTCCAGTTTTTGAAATGTTCTTTGGTTCGACTGAAATTTGGTGATATGCTTTAATTAAATCAATTCTTGAGAAGATTGTGCATCCTGAAAGTTGATGCGTGAAATCTTGCAAAAGCGGGATAGGATAGCGATCAGGTTTGGTAATCACATTTAAAGCACGGTAGTCACCGCATGGTCTAAATTGATCATTCTTCTTTTTAACAATATGTAATGGATTCGCTCATTAGCTGACTGAAGGTCTGCATATACCCTGCTCTAACATAACTCAAATTCTGTTTTGCAATTTTAAGTTTGTCGAAGGCTAAACTTACAATAATTGCCGAAAAAAATTGAGTACTATAATTGTACACCACTGGCAAAATAATACAGATCCTTTTTGATTTAAAATAGTTTAAAAAACTCCTCTGTATGTGTTGAAAACTGTCACTAAGTTTCAACGTCATACTAATTTGCGTATTCTAGTTATTTACATAAAACGTTTTTTAAAAAATATTTTAATACCCCGTATAATAAAAAAAAAGCCGTTTAGGACATATGCTTATATATAGTATTTATATCTTAAAATTAAGTAAGGTACATCATCATAAAGTTTGACCACTTACATAATTAACACCTTGTATAGTTCTATACTCAGTATACTATTGGCGCGGAGTAATAAACCTGTCAGAATTATCGAATCTCCCGTATTGCAGTGGCGTAGGTACCTGATACGTTTGGAAAATCATATTTTTAGTAGGTAAATATATTATAATAGTAAAATCTACCTTTATATGTTATTTATTTTATTTGTATAGTAGATCACATTACAAATTTTACTTCTTACGTATTATATACCATTATTTTGTATCTTAGTATAATAACCACATCTACGGTTATTATTCTCGTTTCGTCAGTACCTGGGCTGATGGTAACGTATTTACACAGATTAAACTATTGTTCTCAGACCCTAGATGGTCAGTATGCTGCAAGAGCGGCACAATGATCGTATTTTAGTTAGAATTTATTGGTTTTTACTTAACCGTAGAAGTACCGCTTTCACAAGAAAATAAATAAATTTCAAGCAATTATGATTTATTACTCCGCGCCAATAGTATACAGACTTTAACATCTTCTTAACTCAAATGCGATGACACAAGAAATCCATAGGAAAAGAACTATTTAGGTTTGTACCTCGGTTACTTTATATTATTAAGAACGTGACAATAAAAGTACCAACCTAATTCCTCCAGAATAAAATGTCACTATATCCCTCAAAATTTTGAGAATAACATATAATAATAACCTTTTATTGAGCAAGCAATAAATGTTAAATAAACAATAATTATAGGTACATAATAAACGAAAAAATTGGAAAAATAACAAAACAACAGTTATTATAATAATCATAATACAAAATATATGATACAACAAAATTGTGCTCAATGGGAGAAAAGATCGGCATAGCATAGATCATCATCATCCAGTATTACATATTTCAATCCATTTTAAATTAACAAGTATAAATCGTTTTTCTAGTAATAAAATATAAAACGTTATAACTTCGGGAAAGCTAACTATCCGTACTTGTATGCGGCTTTGGCTGATTGTGATTGGACCTTTTTAAGTAAGATTACCGACCTAAACCTGCATGTAATTTAATATACAACAAATTATATGAAATTTTAAATAATTGGGTTCCAATTTATAATAATAAATTTTCTTTTTGTCCAAAATGGTTTACGCCTGAAATAATAAAATAATACATAATTTACACTTAAAATATAAATATTTAGTTAGATATAAAAAATATAAATCAGAACGTGACCTATATGAATTCAAACGACTTAGAAGGATTACAAAAATTCAATTAAAACTGCATACAAAATGTACGTCAGCCAATCAGAAAATAACATCTTTTCTAATCCCACAAAATTTTGAGTTTGTAAATTCTAAACGCGGCGGTACCCAAATTCCAAAAAATTACATAACGGCACTAATACTTATACTACACCATATTCTATAATCGAAGCATTTAAAGAATATTTTAAAAGCGCATATTCGCAAGTAAGTTTTTGTGACGTTAGTAATTATTACTCATGCAGCAACATTCCTACTGTTTCCATTTCCAAAGTTTCTGAAGTCGATGTACTAGAAGCAATAAAATATTTAAAAACAAGAACACTGCAGGACCGGATCAGATACCTAGTTTCCTAGTAAAAGATTGTGGCTGTGTATTTGTAAAACCGCTAACTGCAATTTTTAATATCGCTTTAGCAACTTCTACTTTTCCTGATATGTGGAAATCTTTCGAATATTTGTCCTATGTTTAAGATTGGGGATGCATCTGATATTCGTAATTACAGGCCAATTAGCATATTAAACAATTTTGCAAAAGGTTTTTGAAATTGTACTACATTCTAACATTTATTCCACCATAAAAACGTACATTTCTTTTACATCAACATGGATTTGCGACACAACGCTCTACAGTGACAAATCTTACATCTTTAACCCAGTTTGTATGCAATACCTTAGATAAGGGCGGTCAAGTGGACGTCATATACACAGACATCTCAAAGGCATTTGATCAATTTCTCATAAGATACTAATTGCAAAATTACAGAACTTTGGTTTTAACGACAATTTACAATATTTCTTCAAATCTTATTTACAAAACCGTAAGCAATTTGTTACTTATAATAATTATGTATCTACATATTTAACACTTATGTCGGGTATACCTCAAGGGTCTAATCTTGGTCCATTATTATTTTTAATTTTTATTAATGATCTTACTTACTACATATATACAACGTTAAAAAATTATCTTTGCTGATGATTTGAAAATTTGCTATGTAATAAATTTCTACAAAGATTGTCAATTTCTCCAGCAACAACTAGACAATATAAACTCATGGTGTCAATTAAACTATCTAACCCTAAATATAAATAAATGTAACGTTATGTCTTACTCTCGCAAAAACACAGTTTTATTTCAATACATTATTGATTCACACGTCTTAAAAAGATGCAAAATAATAAAAGATCTTGGTGTGCTATTTGATGACAAGTTGACATTCACAGAACATATTAAGAACGTGTCGCAATCAAGCATAAAAACATTAGGCTTTATCATTCGGAATTGTAAACAATTTAATAATATGAATGTGATAATAATGTTGTACATTTCACTGATACGTAGTAAACTGGAATACTGTTCGTTAATATGGTATCCCACACAAGCGAACCAATATAGCCTTTATAGAAAAATAGTCAAAGAAGATTACTAATAATATCTAACTTATAGAGTTGATTGATCTTATCCAGACAGAGGATACCTACAGCAAATAATTTTAGAAAGGTTTAAGATACGATCGTTGCATCAGCGAAGACGCAAACAAGTGTTATTATTTTGTACAAACTATTACATAACTTAATAGACTGTCCCTATTTACTATTAATAATAAAATTTCATGTTCCTTCTATCACTACTCGTAGTAGTATAGCAATTCATTTACCATTAGCACATACAAACATACTTCAGAATTCATCAATGTAGAAATTTTAATTTAAGATTTTCTACTGTTGAGATTATCAATTGTACACTAATGTCCACAATTAATTATTAATTTGTATTATAGGTTTCCTGTTTTGATAAATACCTATACTAGCGTATAGATTTAATTTTTTTTATTTTTATTATTGTACGCTTTTTTGTTAGATGTGGTTTGTTCTATAATTGAGTTTGTACCTGTTGAACAAATAAATAAATAAATAAATAAATAGCCAGTTTTCACTTTTTCCTATAATGATAAGTAAAAATTTTCTTGGTCTCGTTGGTGTACTACTTTTGAATAGCCAAAAAGTACCTCCTTAAATTTAGACATACTACTGCAAAATATTTTTAAGTTATCATTAGACAATTTTGTTGCCACATACTGGGAAAAAAACAACATTCAAATTTGGCTGCTTTATGTTGGGGGCTAGTTAATTCACTTTGTATTTCTGTACTATGATAGGAGTGAATGGTTGAACGTTCAATATAAATGGTCATACAAATAAGATGGTTGCTTAATGTTAAAGGTATTAAATAATAGAGTTCCATACAGCAACAAGAATCTATATTCTAATTCTAATATTGCTAATTGTTTATAGTACGGAGTTACATGTTCTCTACGACCTATGTTGTAAGAAAACCTTTAAACAGTTACTTTGAAGAATATGGTACTTGTTTTTGTAGTTGTTCGTCAAAAAAGAGCAATAAACTGAACTGTTAAAGTCTAGTTGACTATGATGACTGAATTTAATTAGGTTCCATTTCATTATCTATGGTAGAATGCGTTCTTAAACTTCCATAGAGATGTTAATTTAAATATCAACACCTGCTACATTGTTTTTATGACATATTTTTTGAAATTCTAAGTATTTGTCTCAAAATGCTAATCCTAAATCATAAAAGTACATATCTCCACTTCAACATTTATAACAGTTTCTTACCTAGGAATATTGGAGGACGCAACTGTTGATTGTTTTTTTAATCTTCCAACTTTTTGAACCTATACACATCACTATAGTTTTTAGAGGTTTAACCGTAGACTATTGCTTTCGACTACTTCTTTGATGTTTATGAAATTGCTGTTTAGTTCCTTTATTAAGCTATCACATTCTCCAAGAACACATGACTTGTAAATTTGTGTGTCGTCACTGTATTGGTGTATATTCCAATTGTTTTTTAGACTCAAAGAGAGATCAGCTGTAAAAATTGCAAATAAAATAGGACTTCCTCTTTGAGGAAACGCCATAGTTGATGCTTTAGCTCCTTGGAGAGAGGGTGGTATTCTATCTTTACAACTTTCCAACAATTTTTAAGAAATGCTCGAAAAGCATTAAATTATTTAGGGTTGACTCCATAATAAAGTTAATTTTGCTATAAGCAACTTGTAGATGTATTAGGATCAAATGGCTTTGTATAGTCTAATAGAGCTGGGGATAAGCAATTACCTATTGGTTATCTATTCCTTTTGAGATGTCGTTAGGTTACAAAATTAAATTAAATTAAACATAAAAACCAACAATAAACCTCTTAAAAAAATAGTATCATTAAGTGTTGCGATATCTCCAGTATCGCTCGTGAAGCATCGTAACACGTCTGGAAAATTCAATTTGATTTAGTGAAAATGGGAAGAGGTGGTTAACTAAGAATTAAAATATAATTACTTCTGCTTAACGCTTTGCCAGGAAACTCCTCAACTCAAAAAATTATATTGTTTAACCTCCTAGTAAAATAATTCTAATCATGGTATCTACTTTATAGTACTTCCATTTTATACCATTCCAGAGAGTTTTTTGAATTATCAAAATCCTGAGGGAACATGCTTGAAGCGATCTGTAAAACTGAAAGAATTTGTCAGGCTGAACCCAACCACCTGAAAACTACTCTTGAAACCACAACGTAATACACCGGTGAACGTGAAGTTCAAAAAATCAAAGAGACCAGAAAATTAAGTGCTCGAGAATCTAAGAATCGACCCACCACCGCCCATGTAGACTCATGAAATTTAAAACTTGGACACCACAATTTCTGTAAACAAAAGTTTTGCACATTGTGAAGCGGGCTTAAGGGTATCATTTACAATTCTAACAGCAGGTAGTCTCAGCACGGGTTATCTTATAGAAGGACTGTAGAATGAATCATTACACTAAGCACGTTTTAGAAAATAGGTAATTTACGTTGCTTACTTAATTTTTTTCTTTAAAGAATATATTTGAAGGTATCGCTAATTAAACACCATAGCTCGATTAATTATCGAATCAAAATTTTGTTTAGGAAATGTTTACAAAATAAAATTAGAAATAATTTTGATTTAAAAACGTCTACAAGCAATAACTTTTAAATTAAATCAAAAAACTAAACATGGTTATTTGGGTTGACTGATTATTACTTATTTTTTAAATAAATCTAACCTACTAATTATTGTAAGTTATTAAAAAAATCATTAAACTCTCTATTCATAATATTTAGTCCTTACAAAATGTATATTTTATGACGTTTCATTTTTTTCTGTAGTTAATATAAAAGTGAAAATAAAAACTAAGGCAGTTCTTATTGTCAACGTATATATTTAGTTTTTGAAAAGAATTTATTACATATTTATAATTAAGATACCAAGTTATAGTTTAAAATTAAATGAAAACTTTTTTTTTAAATAAAGGTATTACTATATAAATAAATATAAGAAATCAATAATGGGTGTGACCTCCATTATTATTGATACATTCTTGGAGGCGTCTGCTCATTGACGCTATCAAGCAATATAATTAATATTAATCGTTTCCCATGCGGTATCAATGGCTGCAATTAGTGCATTACGGTTTACTGGTATAAAATTTGGCCCTTGTTGTCTTCGGATAACAGCAAGTATTCGAGCCCAAACATTTTCGATAATGTTAAAATCTGGGCTTTTTGCTGGCCAGGGTAACAGCTCCAAGTTATTTTCTCGTATCCAATTGCGCACAACCCGCGAAGTATGAATAGGGGCGTTGTCCTTAACAACAAAAATACATTATGAAAATGTTAATTCAACAGATCCCGAACTATTTTTGGAGAAAGTATAGTGAAATAAGAATACTTACTTGTTGGAAAATATAATCTTCGTCTGGATAAAACACTTCGACTGAAGGTTTCATAATAGTTTCCAAAATATCTAAATACGCAGCAGAATCAAGACGTCCATCGATAGCCCAACAAACTCCTGGACCCCACGCGCTAACCCAACCCCACACATTCACAGAAAAATAACCACTTCGTTTTTTAGGACATATGTGATTATTTTCGTAACGAGTTCCTTCCATTCTAAAAACTTTTAGTGGTCCATCGTTGCGGCTATTGAACGTTTTTCGTCGCTAAAAATCACTCGATTCCAAAATTCCAAAGGTTCGTTCACATATCGCCTTGCAAATTCCAGACAACGTCTCATATTTTCGGCACTGAGAACTTCTTTCGCAGCAGCATAATACTTTTTTATTCCCATCTCCTTTAATCTTTTTTGTGCAGTTATACGGCATCAGGAAAAATGTGTACTCTACTATAGCCCTGGAGTATGCAGCAAATGGTTGTTCTGTTACGTAATGAAATAGCTCGAGATCTTGAGCACGTGTAGATACTTTAGGTCTACCACTTCCGATGGCTCATTCCAAAATGTGTTCAAGATTCCATTTTACTCGGTAATGCCCTACGGTGCTTTTGGTATATCTAATATACGTGAAATTTCACGCACGCTACGGCCCGCCGCTAATTCCGAAACAATCCGCGCTTTCAAATCAGCACCGAGATGAAGTGGCATTTTCACAACACTTGAAATTTTAAACTAAAATGAAATTTACATTTCTTACTTTATTTATTGTTTCACACTACCCCTTCTCAAACAGTAGGTAATTGTTTATTTATTACATACTTCTAATGACCAATGTAACAACCCTTAGAGCAATATGACTCAAAGAAAGTAAATTAAACAAGCAAGGATATTCTATTGTTATTGAAACTTATTCATAAAGTAAAAGCCATTTCCTTATAATGCTAATGGACAGGATTTTCTTTTAAGTATTAAGATTACAATAGAGGACTTATAAACTTTCGAAAATATCTAATTATAAATATTTACACTGCAATTGCGCTTTTTCCTTAATAATTTCTTAGCAATAACATACACGTTCTTGGTTTTTAAGTTGTCATAAATTTGATATGATATAAATTTGTGTTTCTAATATTACATTACAAACTAATTTTTATTCGCCAAAAAATTGTTGCTTAAGTTGTAAAGCTTCGTACACACCTGAACAACAAACCGAGCAACAAACATAACAACAAACCGAAAGTCAAACAGAACGAAAAACGATCTTTTATGATTTCCACAATCCGAACGTTTGTGCTGTTCCCATAATTATTTTCAGTAGTTTTGAGTTCATATATATTTGAGAAGAGAAAATTGCGGAAAACAAGAAGATAGTACCAACCAAATTTTTACTCACAAAGAATAGTAAAAATTATAATTTACTTCTGCTTTTTTTTATTTTAGAAATTTCCCCGCCCAAATGATGCTAATAGGGACATCATTTTTTTCTTGCATTCTTAAACACTGATTAATTTAAAACATTTTTTCTTCTGTCAACTCCATAATATTACCTAAAACACAACAAACCCACAAAAGGGCGGACAAAAATAAATAATTTAATTCTCCCGCATACGTTTGTTCGCCGTTTTGTTTAGATTCGTCCAAACCTGCAAACGCATTCGCGCACATGTTCTTTGATGTCGGAGAAAAAACCGACAAGTTGCGGGAACGCCGCAAACCGTTCGTGGAACAATCAGGACTTGCGAATCTGTTCTAAAATTCGTACGTAGCACCGTCCAAATTAATGTTCCGATTACCGTTCGGTTCGTTGTTCTGTTTGTTCCTCGGTTTGTTGTTCAGGTGTGTACGAAGCTTTACAATAAGCATATTAATATGAACTATATCTTATGGAAGGAGAGTTATGTAACTATAATTAACGACTTAACGTTACGTTAGTAGATTTCGTTTACTATTTACATATATTTTCTTGGAACATTCGATAATTAACTATCGGGATATGATGACCCTATACTTCGCAGGTTGTGCGCAACTGGATACGAGAAAATAACTTGGAGCTGTTACCCTGGCCAGCAAAAGCCCAGATTTTTAACATTAACGAAAATGTTTGGGCTCGAATACTTGCTGTTATCCGAATACAACAAAGGCCAAATTTTATACCAGTAAACCGTAATGCACTAATTGCAGCCATTGATACCGCATGGGAAACGATTAATATTAATTATATTGATACCTTGATAGCGTCAATAGCAGACGCCTCCAAGAATGTATCAATAATAATGGAGGTCACACCCATTATTGATTTCTTATATTTATTTATATAGTAATACCTTTATTTAAAAAAACGTTTTCATTTAGTTTTAAACTATAACTTGGTATCTTAATTATAATTATGTAATAACCATTCTTGTCAAAAACTAAATATATACGTTGACAATAAGAATTGCCTTAGTTTTTATTTCCACTTTTTATATTAACTACAGAAAAATATTAAACGTCATAAAATATACATTTTGTAAGGACTAAATATTATGAATAGAGTTATGATTTTTTTTTAATAACTTACAATAATTGTAGGTTAGATTTATTAAACAATAAGTAATAATCAGTCAACCCAAATAACCATGTTTAGTTTTTTGATTTAATTTAAAAGTTATTGTTAGACGTTTTTAAATCAAAATTATTTCTAATATTTTGTAAACATTTCCTAAACAAAATTTTGATTCAATAATTAATCGAGCTATGGTGTTTAATTAGCGATACCTTCAAATATATTCTTTAAAGAAAAAATTAAGTAAGCAACGTAAATTACCTATTTTCTCAAACTTGCTTAGTGTAATGATTCATTCTACAGTCCTTCTATAAGATAACCTGTGCTGAGACTACCTGCTGTTAGAATTGTAATGATACCTGTTACCCACTTCACAATGTGCAAATTTTTTTTAAAAGAAATTGTGGTGTCCAAGATTGAAAATTTATATGATGTACATCTTTATATATACCTAAACACAGATCACATAAAAGAAATTTTTAAAAGCAAAATCATCTTCAAACAAACTAAAGTAATTCAGTAGGTAATGAGAATGACAAAGAGACTTTCTCTCAGCAGCCAGAGTTCACCGTATACTCTCTACTCTGTGACAAGGTATACGTGAAATCATTAGAGGTATGGAACTCGGCTTTAAAGATATCCAGCAAAGTGATGTCTGAAGAACACCGAGAAATCAGATGCAATGGTAATGACCAGATACTATTCAATAGTTCCAAATTGCTATATTTACTTATGACAAAGTATACATAGGAACCATCAAGAGATCAATGGGAACTAGGTTTTAAGAACATCGAGGAAGTGATGTCTGAGGCACACCGAGAAGTCAGAGATAGTGGGACAGCAAGATAGCGACAAAATTCCATTTAATTAGTTCCAAGTTGTTAGCAACGATTGATGGTTATTACAACAGATTGTATGGAGTACTAGAGATTTCCATAAACACTAAAATTGAAATAAAGGGGGGCTCAACCAGATAAGTGCAAAAAGTTCTTGTTTGTTACTATAAACAAGCGAGATTTTTACGGTTGGAGACCAAAACAAAAAATGTCACGTTTTTAGACACTGACACCAAATTAGCTTATTTTTGAATAGACTAATTTATTAGGTCTCAAGGAGAAAATAAGCAGTAACTGCCTCGAGACCAGTCGATACTATCTGAGGGATAACAAACAAAATTGAAAAATACTACTAATAACTAAAGTTTTGATTTAAACTGCCACTTGCAAAAAAGCAAAACGTATATAAAAATAAGGACCATTCGAAAAATCCAGTTTTTGATTACTTTTTATAGTGCTAGGTCGCTTTAGTTTTTTAATAAAGGTTAACTGCGTTATAAAACAAATATTGGTTTTTACTGAATACTAATGTGTTTGTTTAGTTTAATTAAAATATTTAAAATCAATCAAAAATAGAAATTAAAAACAAGCGTTTACAGTAGAACTCCACATTGCCCCTTTTGTGTTGTGTACAATTAAATTATAAGCAACTTTCATTTGAAAAGAAACATGTGTAAAATGAATATTTTTCTAAATATTTAAAAAAATCTGTATAGGTTAACTTGCCATTTTGGCTTTTGCATAGATTATGCTCAAAATCTAATCAGATCTTAGGAATTATAAATAAGATCTTTGTACTAAGTTTTATAAAATCGGACAACTGGTTTTTCTTGGAATCTTTTTACATACGGACGGGCGGATATCCATTTTTTTTTGCTTCATGATAACGTACTAACTATAATTCGCCAGATAAAATTTTTAATAAGGTGTGAAGTAATAATATTTTAGAAGAAATCAATGGTTTATGTTTTTCTTAATTTGAGTAGTTATCTTACAGTATCCTATGCAACTGGTTTTGAAAAAGCTTAAAAAAATTTCAAAATCGCATACAACCTATTTTTATTTTTACTAAATAATTGGTTGTTCATGTTATTGCAAAAATTCTTTTTGTAGAATTAAATGTTGAATCTAACAATTTTTTTTAAGAAAAAACTTAAAATAAAAACATAAATTTTAATCAATCTGTATCTCGGTAAAGAAAACATTTTTTGGAAAACGTTTATAAGAGTTTTTGATATAATCTGCATCACAGAATCTGCATTATTGGTTTGTACAACGTGTATGTGAAGAAATGCAATTAAGACAAACAAAAATATCTTCAAAAAACAAGAAACATTAAGCCTCTATAGACTAGTACAATAATGTAAATAAATAAAATGCTAACCGTAAACCAACAATAATAGTAGATTATTTCCACTAGGAGTTAAACAATATAATTGTTGAGCTTAAAAGTTTGCTGGCGAGGTGTTAGCCGAGACAGCAAATTAAGCGAAACAATTATATTTTTTAACTCCAAGTGAAATATATTATTTTTCTTCAAGCGTTTATTGCTAATTTTCATGTGTTATTTTCAAATTTTCGAGATTCTCGAGTCTTATAGTGACTTTTATTCTCGACGAATCAAGTTGGTACTTTACTGTTACATTCATAATATGACATAACCGAGGTACCAACCTCTAAATAGTTGTGGAAACAAAATAACTGTTTTGCTTTTAATGTCTAGACAGTAAAAGAATTTTTAGCGTCTGCCAGTAGTTCAATAATATGACGTTTTATTGTCGCTCGAAGAAAAAACGAATATTAAATATCTCAATGACAATAATCACAATTTAGCAAGTAGATTTTATTACAGACAGCTTTAACCGAATTTCTAAAAATTCACCGAAATAAATTAAAAAAAAGTTTAATAAATTTAATTGGTAGAACATAGATACTCGCATTTTAATTCTACTAACGTTAAAAAATAGCACTAATTGACATCGGATACATGCGAAAAAATTTGTTGTTAATGGGACTTAGGGTTATTTAAAATTGTAATGGATTTAATTGAATTAATTACAGTTTAGATACATAACCTGATTGCGAATATTTCACGTATTAAATTATTTATTCAGTTTACAACACAAACTGCTAAAGGCATATTGTAAAAAATTAAACTTCATCTAACTTAATTAGTAAGAAAAGTTTTTTAAAATATTACAAAGGAAAGTACACTTTAACTTTACAACGATACATTAAACTTTAATTTTATCTTAAATAAATTGCATTAACCGTAATACATAAAATTTTATTAAAATGGATAATGGAAGTTTCTTTGAAGCTGTATTGAATTTAAAATAAAAAAAAAAAGTGTTTAGCCAATAGAATTGATAAATAGCGCAAAATGTAATTTATATTTAAACAAAAGCATTGAATCCAAATTGAAATGCTTTTCAATGACTTTATACAAAGAAAGCTTCCATTAAATTAATTCGCTTTCTTTTGTTAAACTTTAATTGAGTAAAGTCGTTCTACTAACATTCTAAATAGCAGGACACATTAACTTCTATTAATTTTATACACAGGATGTCTTTTTAGTTTACAATTTATTTAACGAAAGATATAGAATTTGGAGCTATTGTTTCCTTTGTTTTCGAGAAAAGCACGAAAAAGAACATTATCAAAACAACAAGCTTTTTCTTATTTATTGTATTTAAAATAAAGATGTTGGTAAACTACTTTTGTGGAAAACACGCATCTAATTTTTATAAACAGAAAATTTTCTACAGCATGAAGTTTTTTGGTTAGAAATGTTGTTAAAAGTTTAAATATATAAACAAAATAAAAAACATTGAACTACTTACAAATTATTTAATAATTAATGGTAAAATCTTCTTAATTCTTATTGTATGATACGGTTTTCCAATTATTTGGGTCTTCTTTGGAGCTGAGGTATTCGGATGTGTTTCTAACTTTACGTCGTTGTGTGTGATTTTTATAATTAAATTTTATTATTGTACAATTTAACTATAATCAAAAAGAATTTATATGACTTCGCCCAAAGAACAACTTTTTATTAAACTAATAAACACTACTCATCTGAACTCTTAAAAGGACTGGACACATGTCAGTCGAAACGTTGAGTGAATAAGGTACAGTGTTTCATTGACCCGAACACTCAACTCTAAAAAGGTATAAATAATTGGGAAACCGTATCCTAAAATTATTTAATATTGCAGCTTTGACTCTTCTTTTTAAATGAAAAGCAATTTCAATTATGCTGTGATTATTCCTGACAGGGTAGAGATTTTTGTAAATCAACTAAACACATTGCCAAAATTTAAATACATTCGAATTGGTTATTAAATAAAAACAAAATTAAAATTCAATTTTAAAAGAGGAGGAAAAAACATAAACAAAAATAGTGAATAATAAAATGATTACCAGAGTTTTAAATCTAGAAGAACACCACTTTAGAGAGAAAAAAATGCATTAATAGTCGGTGTGTCCTCCCTTGTGCATAGAAACAATAAAAACGTTAATGGTATCCATTGGAATGTTGTTTCATTCTTCTTGGGCCGCAACTGTGAGTTCCTGAAGGGTGATGGGAGGATTCATTCTGTTCGAGATTGCTAGCGAATTTGCTGGCCACGGTAATATTCGAATATTCTTAATCTTTAGTGCATTTTGTTCATCTCTTTTCGTGTCATAAGGGCCTAACATTGTCATTCAAGAAAATAAAATTGGCCCCAGGTTTATTTCATGAAATGGGAATAAGCTGGCTACGACGACCATGTATTATGCCTCCCCAAAAACATCACCGTTCCTTCTTGATGTGGAACACCTTCTATGACAAAAATAGTCTTTCTGGTCGCCCTGGCCCCTCCAAACTCTGTGACGCCGATTATCACTAATTAAACAAAATCTTGTTTTGTCCGAAAAAAGACAACTGAGCTAAAAGCTAGTTTTGAAAAGACATTTGACTTGCTTGAACTATAAGTAATCATTTATTTATCCGTATGGTACATTACACAAATTAATTCATTAACGGAAAATATGAATTTCGTACATTCAAGTCGTAAAAGCTGGACACTTTTAAATAAATTAGGTTCTACAAATCAATCTTCTAAAACAAATACAAAAATTTCTCCAAATTTATTGCTTCTCGGTTGCTTCATTTCAACATTCAGATTTTTCAAAATTGAAAATAAATTATCTAATGATTTGGAAAAACAGATAATCAAGACAAGAATACAAAAATTGCTAAACTTTAGATGTCCTTCAGATTCGTAAGCCATAATATTGATTCACCTGTTAAATTATGAATGTTTGGAAACCCTCTTTTTAAACTTCTGTTAATTGACAATCCTCTACAATGTTAGGTAATCATAAATTCCTTACAAAACAGCCGTATATATTATAGATATACAGATTTGATTAGAAATATTTATCAAAACGCAACACTGACAGTTAAAACACATGCAGAGACAAACAAAGTAAAAATAAAAAATAAAAGTAAGACAGGGAGCTAGTATTTCGCTCAAATTGTTCACCCTGTCTCTGGAAGATTAAATAAAATCAACATTAAAAGACAAAAATTTGTGAACATTGAAGTTATTGAAAACGGCAATAATATCAAATTGAACAACACAGTTATAGAAGAAGTCGATGACTACATACCTATACTTGGGACAGAGAATCAGCTTAACAAAATCAAGTCAAAAAAAAAAAATAATAAAGCAATGAATTAAACTAGGTTGGGCTGCATTTAGCAGAATATCTTACCGGTCTTGACTTACAGTGCAGTTACCTATACATTTACGTAGAAAATAAACAAAAATAATGGGTAGCACAAAGGGGCGATGAAAAGGTCTATGTTGGGAGTATAGCTCAGAGATCATAAGACAAATGACTGGAGAAGACCAAAAACAAATGTAGAGGACATAGTAGAAAGAATACTACAACAAAAATGGTGATGGGCAGGACACTTGACGAGTATGGAAGACGACAGGTGGGCGAAGGTCTAAAGGAGGAAAACCTCCCATGAGATGGACCGACGACATAAAACGAGTGACCAACTTTAACTGGATACAAAAACACAAAAATAGGCCTAAATGGCATTCACTAGAAGAGACCTACATCTAGAATAGATTGATATAGGAATGATGATGATGATAACAACACAATAGCGCCATTTTCACTTACAAAAAAATTGTTTTCCAGTAAATTTATCAGAAACAGTTTTAATAATTTTTTATTATATTTTTGATAAATTATCTTTAATGCAGCATGGGGTTAGAATGGCTTTCGTTTTTGGCTACGCGGTGATGGATATATTCAACTGTTAAATTTTATGGACAATCATTCCGTTTGGTTTTATAAATACGTATTTTCTCATACCAAAGCTTTTCAAAATGGATTTACACAAGATTCAATTTTAATAAATGATCACATTTTATAATGATGATGATGAGTCTTGACAATGAACACTTTTGCAATATGTATCGGACTGTAATATAATATAATTTTTCAGTCTAGAAACAGGGCTTGGTTGGCAAATTGATTACCTAACCTTCAGTAGTGTATGAAATATTTTATTCAGTGTTGTACGTCACTATTGGTATCTACTTTGATAAGAAACAAATATTTGACGTTAATTTAACCTATTTCAATTTCAATTTTATTATGTTACTTATTTTTAATTAAATATTTATTAAATGAATAGGTTCACTTTAAAACCTTTTTTAAATCAAAATTATTTTGACAGAATTCCATAGAATTCTTATTTATTTCGTGATAGAAAATTAGTAATTTTGTAATTGTATTTGTCATAATTCAATTATTATTGATTGTTGTATATTTGTTTTAATATATATATATATATATATATATATATATATATATATATATATATAGCTTTATTAAATTAACTGCATATTACTCATTTACTGTTTGTATTATTTTAACTTTTTTTTTATGGGTATTTAAAACCATGAGCAAATAAATATATTAAATATGTGTGCTAATAAAATAAAAACTAATTCAGGTTTCAATAAAGTATGTAATCACATAAGTCAGATGAAAAAATTTGTATGTAATTATCCGTAAAACGAGCATACGTTTAAAGGCTCAATTTATTAAATTTTTGTTCAACTTTCGACATATAAATCAATCAGATTTACCGAAAATACCAATATTAAGTAATTAGTCTAAATTCCACAAATAATAGGAGGATGTTTAAAAATAACAGGAAACACGAAGGTTCTCGAAAACCTCTTATAAAAACTAGCACTTAACAAAAACAGTATAATTTTAAATTAATTGTAGTATAGAACTAAAGTCAATTCAGTGCAAGCAATTACGCTCGATTTTAATATGATAATTGGTTTTACTAAAAAATTTGAATAATGCTTCGCATTTGATTCAAATTTTGCATTAATTTTCAGCTTATAGAAATCGATTTAACTTATAGAACCTATAATTTTATTAAGTTTATCTGAAAGTTTTTTTATATATTTTGGAAGCAATTATTACAATTTTCTTTCTTTGAGTTAGGTCGATTCACGATAATTACATATTAAAATGTGGCACGTCTATAATATGAATTGTAAATTACAAATTTAAATATGATGCGTCTTAGACTAGAAATTTTAGAGAATTATAGAGTGTTTATATACATTTATGGTATAATCCCGAATATTGTAACATACAAAAAATTTCTTAATTGGTCCAACGTCAGAAGTCGTTATTCTGGACAAATCAATATGTTAAAAATAATATTTATTGATTAATATTTTTAGACATACATATTCTTGGCACAATACAAATTGTTTTGTTATTTCAACTAACATTAACAACAAAATATAAATTGTTCATTATATTTAAAAGCTCAATAACACATTTAAACATGGCACCGAATGATGTTCGTAATAAACAATAAAACCATTGATTATAGTTATTTACTTTTGGTAAAAACAGATGTGCATTAACTTACGTTTCTACCAACTTCCTTTTCAAACATATATATATTAGCAAGGTAGTTCCACTAATCTCTTAGGACAAAGAATATGGGAATATCTGCAAAAAAAAAGAGGTTGTACCTGTGGAAGGTGTGTTGAAATATAATATTTCGGATTAATTGCCTTCTAACTCCTTAATGCTTATTAATAGGAAATCAAACTTATTTTACGCATGAGGTGTAGTACTCACTTTTCCGTGTAATTCTACAATTGTCACTAATATTTACGGTTTTATTATATCAAAAAATACCTTCATATTAAATTGCTATGTAAGCTCTATCATAAGAATAAAGAAAAAAGAAAACCTACACATCAAGTGTGTACTAGATCTGGTTTTGGCTGTGAAGTGGAACAAAGTTGAAGATGTTTTAATATTAACAATTAAATAATTAGGCTAATTAAATTGATACTTTTACTTTCTTACAAAATATTTATTTCTGTTAGTCTAGACTACTACATTGTTAAAAATATATTGTTTGTTGATGTACAACCTTAACACAATGTTTTCAAGGAAATGTTATTTTAAGATCAAAAAGTGATATAAAACTAGGTTTTCTAGGATCCTGGGAAACAACATATTAAAATACACGGAGCTACAAGTACCGGCTTCCCCTTGATTTCAGGAATTCTCTACCTAGACTTTTCTAGAACGTCTGTAAAACTGAACACCTTGACGTACATTGAAACTGGTGTCAAATAAATGGGAAAATCATTTATTATGTAAAAGTACTATGTAACTATTCTTTCTTTACCTCAGGGGTTAGCTGTAGCAAAAATCACGCAAAATTCATTTTTTTGTGTTTTATTTTGTTTGCAGCGGATCTGGAGGCGACTAAATGTAAAAAAAGCAGCAATATAAATATCCTAACACAGATTATCTCTCTACCTTTTGTAGATATACCTGTGTGTCTGTTTAAGTTGAACAGTTCATAAGTTGAGGCTGGAGTTAAAATGTGGTACATGTCGTAACGTTCGTGCTCTACCTCCTGTAATTCAGTAATTCAGGGTATACGTCTGAAAAGTTAAATTGGTTCAATATGTTTCACAATAGATAAATAACATAGTGCCTCATTTTTATTAACATATAGCAATGGTAATAGAAGGCAAATTAATAATAACTTTCAGGAAGTCATTAAGACAAAACAAAAATACGGTGTAGAAAAAACTTAAGTATAACTATAAGTAGACATTTTAAGGAACATATATAAATAATTAAAAATTTATATAATTTTTTAAAATTTAAAAAAATATACAAAAATAAATAACAAAATTTTTAAAAAAAATTTAAATAAATAAATAAAAAAAAATAATTTAAAATTAAAATTTAATTTTTATTTTTTTTTACTCATTATTATTTATATATTAAAAAAAAAAAAAATTTTTTTTAAATTTTTTTTTTTTTTTTTTATTTATTTATTTATTTATTTAAATACAGCCGCACCACAGCAAAAGCCAATTATGGGCGGGAACAGCAAAATACAAAACTAAAACGAATCGGATAATATAAACGTAAAAGTAATTAGACGTAGGTAATACAGATATAATCCAAAACAAATAAAAGTAGTAACGTTAACGTTAAACGAGGTAAATAATGTAAATCGATCAACCAACTAGGAGTCGCTACAGAATGATTTTATCTCGGATATGGACGTATGAAAAATATCAAATTTACGTAGAGCACTGCTGCTGCATACAGAGAAAATAGGAGATGACTCCAACACACGCGTACGGGGAGTGGGTAGGTAGAAAGTGGTAGGAAAACGAGACCCAGGTCGAGGAACGGAAAAAGATAATTTTGCCAACAATTCAGGACAATCGACAAGGTAATGAATAAGTTTGTATAGAAAGAGAAGAGAAAAGGTGGCGCGACGACTACTTAAATCAGAAAGGTTGAATCTAGCCAAAAGATCAGATTGCGGAAAACCTCTAGGAGGGTAAATTCCATCAACGTGAAAAGCTAGAAATTTTAAGAATTTGCGCTGAATGTTCTCCAGAGCGTGGATATGAGCCTGATACGTAGGGTTCCAAACTACCGAGGCATACTCCAGTCGAGTTCGAATGAGGGTTCTGTACAGCAAGAGAGGTAAGTCAGCGCTTAAAAATCTCTAGAGTTTCTGATAATAAAACCAAGAGTTTTAAGTGAAGATGAAACAATAGATCGAATGTGCGAACTAAAGGACAGAGACGATTCAAAAGTGACACCCAGATCTTTAAAAGCGCTAGAGCGAGTAATGGAGACGTCGGAAAAAGAATAGTTAAAAAGAATTGGGGACTTTGCTCTGGTATAAGAAACGATGTGACATTTAGAAACGTTCAGATCTAAGTGGTTAGACCGACACCATTTATCAAAAGATCAAGCCTTTTCTGAAGCACAAGAGCATCAGACATATTACGTATAACCTGAAATATCTTCATGTCATCCGCATACAGTAGGCAATGATAATCGAGAGTAGGTGCGACGTCATTGATAAAGATATTGAATAATAGGGGCCAAGAACAGAGCCTTGGGGTACGCCCGAAGGGACACTTGAGACACGCGACCGGAAGCCAAGCAGCTCAACAAATTGGGTTCTATCAGATAGGTAACTCTTGAGTAATTGTACTAAGTTGTTACTCAAACCAAAAGCGTGTAGCTTCGAAATGAGAATCTCATGGTTCAACCGATCGAAAGCCTTACTAAAATCGGTATACACAACGTCGACCTGGAAACCAGAATCCAAGGATTCAGCAAGAAACTGGTGCATAACAGTTAAATTGGTAATTGTGGAACGCCCTCTAATAAAGCCGTGTTGACAGCTGTGAAGCTTTTGGGAGATCCTAGAAGCGATGTGGTTATATAAGCAAAATTCGAAAAGTTTTGAGAAGTTACAGAGAAGCGCGATGGGGCGATAGTTAAGAACATTGGATCTGTCGCCTTTTTATGAACGGGAACAATTCGAGCAGATTTCCAATCAACAGGAAAGCGTCTGTGTTGAAGGATCAGATTGAATATGTGAAGTAACGGCGTCGACAGCACAGAAATGCAGTCTCGCAAGAAGAAGGCAGGGATGAGATCAGTGCCTGCGGTAAGTGTGGGTTTAATCTTTTTTATAGCGAAAAGCAGATTAGACTCGACGAAATGTTTAGGCAGAGAGATCACGTCAACAACCTGATGTTGAGGTACAAAAGAGTGGTGGGCATGTACGTCGCTAAAGCAGCTACTAAAATAAGAAGCAAAAAAGTTGACAACATCATTTTGGCCGTCACTGTGAGCACCAAGGTAAGTCATATTAGAAGGTATACCGGAGGAATTACGGACTAGATTAATGTAAGACCAGAAATGATTAGGGTTAGACCTAATATCGGTCTCAATACGTCTCAAGAAGCATTTATGAGAAGTCTGAATATCAGTCTTTATCTTGCTGCGCAGCATTCTAAACCGATGAAGAGAAGTAGGGTCATTAGATGATTTATAATTCCGCCAGAGAGAGTACTTCAGCTTGATATCAGAGATGATAGCATTAGAAAACCATGGCGGATATTTTGTTCTGGATTTCGGAGAGGACTAAAAGGAAAAAAAATAAAAAAATAATAAAAAAAAAAAAAAAATAAAAAAAAAAAAGAAAAAAAAGAAGAGTTTTTAAAAGAAAGGGTAAAAAAAAAGAAAAAAAATTTTTAAAAAAAAGAGGTTTAGTTTTTTTTTTAAAAAAAAAAAAAAAATAAAATTTTTTTAAAATAATTTTGGGGAAATTTTAAAGTAATTTGGGGAAAAATTTTAAGGAGAGGGTAGGTTTGAGGAGGTTTTTTTTAAATTTTGGTTTGGAGTTCCTTCAACCATGGTTTGGATGACAATAAAAGACAAGGAATATTGTTGGAATTGCGGACAAAAAAAAGTTGAACTGCTCAAGAGACAGTAAATTGCAAAAATTATTTAATTGAACACGTTCGAAGGTACAGCCTGAAAGAGACGAGGCATATTCGGCAAAGTTAAAATCACCCAACACAATGAGATCAGGTCCATGGGTAATGTGAAGTAGCTCAAGTGCCTCAAACAGTGTAATCACGTAATCATAAGACACAATTTGGGATATGTAGACAGCGACAAGACAGAATCTAGCACCAGAGGTACTTATGAATACAGCAGAAATATCTATATCGAGAATACACTGAAATAAAGGGGAGAGATTGAATACAAATCTATATGCTGCACATGAAATTTGAATTTTACCGCAATGAGAACTCCGTCACTCTAGATCTGGATGTGGTTTCAGTGACCGGTCACATCTAAAGATGTTGAAAAGAGGGGGGAAAAAGTTCAGAATTATTGACAAAGTCAGCAAACAAATGATGACAAAAAAAAATCGATGCAAGAGATAGAGGGAACACCGTTAAGAAATTTTTGTGTTTTAGTATTAAGGCCCCTAACGTTTTGATAGTAAATGAAGACATGAGCGGAAGAAATATTAAGAGATGAAAAGCAGTCAGGAGAGTTGGCGGAGAAGGGGGTAATTGCTATCCGAACCTATCAAATCTGCTTTTAAAGCAGTCAGCTTTTTGACATAGACAGGACAGTTCCTATCCCAAGCAGCGTGATCAGGTTTAATGTTGGGCAGAATCTTGCTGAGACTACAGCAATTAAAGCACTTCAAAAAATCAGATTTACAGTCACCAATAGAATGTTGTTCAGCACACTTAAGGCATACCAACGACTTACGGCAGTGGCGAGACGAGTGGTGGAATCCGCAACAATTGAAGCATCGAATAACTTCTAATGCATCAAACACAGGACAAGAATCGTACCCAATAAATATATGTCCAGCCGAAAGAGCAGATCTGTAAGCAGCAGCGTCAAGCTGTAAGACAGCCTGAAATGAGCTTTTTGTTGCATACAAGAATTTACAATTAATGTAAATATTCAAATTATATAGAGACAATTTGTTAAATATTCTATTTAACCGAAGCACAGAAATTCGTGTTACACGTACCTCAGTCGCAGAGTGATATATTATTCAAAGATGGAGGCAAAAAGTAATGTCGCTGTGCCTGCAAGTATGTTTGCAAGGAGTGCTGTCGTACAGTTTGCTTTTGTTGGAGGAAGAATTGTAAGGCCCAAGGAATTCAGAGATTGGCGCGCAAGGGTGGATCTGTAAGGTCGATGTCGGAAATCATCAATCTTTTTCCAATTTGGTTCCCCCAGGGTACTGATTTGACAAATTTTTCTTCGACGGAGCACACTTCTTCTTGACTTGCAGATTAATTTGTATAAGTACAGACAACTTCTTCGCAAAGTTTCGTTTTGAAGGCCCTTTGAAAATGGAACGGACATTGAACAGCATTCCGAAACTTGTACAATGAACACATCACCAAACCGACGTGTCCCGGTAAGCATTGCCAAGACATCGATATTGTTGAAATCATGGTGACACGCGCAGATAAAGGCAACGCTACAGTAGTCATAAACACCGAAGACTACAAAATGAAAATCAAATTGCTACTTGATCCACAACTTTACACCAAGTTAAACGGAGATCCAACCAACAAAATTGAAAAAACAAACGAGAGCCGCTATCAAACATTCAGCTATATCAGTCGATCAACATCGTCAACTGCTACCTTCCGGGACCAGACCACCTAGACTATACGGATTACCAAAAATTCACAAATTTGGTAACCCCTAAGGGCCAATTGTCAGCACATGTGGATCTCCAACCTATGAACTGGCCCGTTACGTGGCTAAGTTTCTACAACCGTACGTGGGAAGAACTGAATCTTTTGTGAAGAACTCCGAACACTTCGTCGAATTACTGATGACTCTAGAAGTAACCAATGACGATATACTAGTTAGTTTTGATGTAGAATCGCTATTCACTAACGTACCAGTCGACGATACACATAACATCATAAAACAACTGTGCACAACCCATGGGTTAAGAGAAGACATACCAGAGCTAGCAAGAATATGTCTGAATACAACTTACTTTCTATGGAACGGAGATTTCTACAAACAAAAATCAGGTGCAGCCATGGGATCACCATTATCACCGGTTATTGCGAATATCTTTATGGAAGCATTCGAACAAGAAGCCATTCAATCCAGCGAGCAGAAACCGAAATGCTGGTTCAGATACGTGGACGATACCATTGTCATATGGCCTCATGGGAAAGAAGCACTTACTGTATTTCTTAACCACCTCAACACTCAGCACGAAAAATTCAAGTTTACCATGGAGACAGAAGAGAATAAGGAGCTTCCCTTCCTGGATGTTCTAGTGAAACGAGGGATAACAATAAGTTGGCTCATAGTGTATATCGTAAAAAAAGACACACACCGACCAATACCTCCATGCCACATCACACCATCATCCACAGCAGAAGCGGTCTCTAATCAAAACTTTATTGCATAGAGCTGACAAGATTCCTGACGAGGTTCACAAGGCAGAAGAACTTCGACACGTCCAACAAGCCCTAATGAAGAACGGTTATACCAGAAAAGAAATAAGAGCCGCTTGTCGCAGGAAATCCGAAAAGAGAATAAACAGGTCACCACCTACGCTCGTTTGCAATTCATTGCTGGAGTAACTGACAAATTAAGAAAATCATTGGAAAAGAAGAATATCGGTGTTAGGTTTGGAAAGGTTAGAAAATCCAGCAACTACTACCTTCTAATAAAGATAACCTGCCGAAACTCTCAACAAAAGGGGTCTACCAAATTGATTGTTCATGTGGAAAGGTCTACATTGGTCAAACCGGACGCAACATAAAATGTAGATTAAAAGAACATCACCGAGACGCCAAGTCCAGAGCGGTAGATAAATCAGCAATCGCAGAACATCTACACGAAAAAGGAAAACATCATCAATTTCGAGAAGCTAAAAGTTCTATCAAGGACTAACAACTACTATCCAAGGATAATCAGAGAATCCTTAGAAATTATGAAAACAAAAACAACTTCAATCGAGAAGATGGTTACCGATTAAGCAACACGTGGAAACTAACTCTTCACAAAAACAAAGAAAACAAATGTCGCCACAAAATTAGTCGATACCAAACAGGAGATTAACCAACCATCGAAAACCAACCACCCGTCACTGATCGACATCAACCAACAGTAACGGAACATAGGTATATAACGAGGAGCAGAAGACAACAACATCAGTCTTTAGAGTAACTTCTGAAGAAGCTAACAGCATGGTTAGCGAAACGTCAAGCAGAGAACGTAGGAAGGAAGGACGAACACGGCTCAACCCGGAAGATAATAATCTTAGTGACAACAGCCGCGAAAGCTACATTCATACAAATCGATATTGTTGTCGGCCACTGTTATCGATTTTCTCATGCTCTGTACCTCTAATGCAGTGTGTATAATCAAAGCATTGACGTCTCCAATGACTTGGTACTTCATTTGAATCTTGTAATGAGGTATTTCAATGTGTCTACTTTTCTTGTTTGTCAAATAATCAGCCTCTGATGCTGTTGACGTAGTATTTTCATGCAGAAGTCTATGTCGAAAGAGGATTTTCTTGCTGCACGTCACTTTTTTGTTCTTCTTCTTTGGTAGTTGGCCGATTATTCTACAAATCAAAAACAACGATTGCAGATTGGTAGGTACTGAGTGGTACCATGCCTTACGTAAATATCACATATTTATCCATACATGTTGCCAGTCAAGGCCAACAAACAGCATACACTAAATAAGCTCCCATCAATCACATAAATAGACTCAAGACATATAGTGCGTTCGTTATTTACGTCGGATCAATCTTTTTCGTCCCGACCGTTCGTTTATTCTGTCCAGCGGTAGGGGAAGTGTATCTAAACCGTTCTGTAATTCCGTCTAGATGCGTCCGAAGTAAATCTGTTCGCTCGAAGGTTTTGAACGGATCACGTAGATTTGTCTACGTTTATGAGGTTAGAACGAAGCAGTTGTTGTTATTACAGAACTAAAATTTAGTATGGTTGTCATAATAGATGAGAAAATAAATACAAGTTGTTATTGTTGGTTGAGATTTTCAGATTGCAACATAAAATGCCTGAAATCGAATTATAATAACTGATGCAAGATTACAAATTGCAAAAGAGGAAAAGTAATGTTAGAAAATTCCTCAACTGGTGTTCCTTTGGTCAGACTAATCTGAACAAATCTGTGATTGTGTGACCTAAAACATCAGTTAACTCCTCGAGGTAAAAAAGAATGCACTTACAGTTGATCGCTTATTTCTAAGTGACACAATATGAATATGCGTCAAATACAAAACGTGGTTGGGAGCAAGTTCAAAATAAAAGTACTAGTCATTTTAGTTTTTTTCAAAACACACTGTATTCTCATAAAAGGTGTTTCACTAATGTTATTTTATTTCTGATTATCACAGTTCCGTTCATAGTTGATGACCTTGGACTTTTTTAAATTTTCACCTCAGCGAAAAACTTGTCAACCAAAAGTGTATGAATTTCACGCTGTTTGTGACTTCAGCGGATCCTAACGTTTAATATTATTGTTCTTGATAGTACTTTTTTCTATTTTGGGTCGCTTTCCAGAGCTATAAAAGCACCCGAATAAGTTTTTATAGAAAAATAAGATCTTTTTATAGAAATAGAACAATTTTTATTCCAAACGGTGGTAACACTGATTTGATATTAAACCCTCAAAGCTATCGTTACGTTCGTCGCGCGTTAATTTAAATCATAATTAATGTTCAGTAGATTTATTTATCTACTTATTTTTATTTCAACCCATTTGTTTTTAAATGAAACGTATGATAAATGTTCTAATTAAACTTAAACTAGCATTTAAACCAAAAATTTAATGAAAATATTGCTACCTTAGAAATTATACTTCAAAATTCCCTAAATTTAAAAAACTCGCAAAATTTTATTTTAAAATCAATCTGAAAAGCCCAAAATAAAAAAAAATAGTATAAAGAATTGTTTCAGAAGGTATTTTAGCGATTCGTACTTTTCGAAAACTCGTCTGCGGAAACTAGTTCTATAATATACTATTTACAAACTGCATGAGTTCTTCTTTCATTTGCACAAGTTTTTGTCTATGTACGTGTTCCAAGTTTTTACAGGCGTTCCAGGTAAACTTCCTTAAGGGTTATAGAGTGCTGATTCTGAAAAATTCTAGCCTAATAGACTTGTTTTGAGGTTTCAGCAAAATTTTGCCTGAAAGGTCATACGCGCACACTACGAGTTTTTCGCCGCCCTGCAGAAAATGCGCGCTGCAACATAATATCGTACTGCAATGTTGGTTATCAAACAGTTTTAAATGATATTGCTGTGCACTTTACGGGAAAGTCACCGTAGCGGCAAAAAATCTGTAACACGTTATTTGTTTGGTGGTTCATCGTCATTTTTTTGTAACATATTAAGGAACAGATATTAATTAAAAATTGTAGCATTACATTAGTGCAAAAAGTCCGATTTGAAGATGTATTGATTGATTTGTGTAATAAGTATTAGTAGTCATAAATTTTTTTTTTTCAAAAATAACACACGAATAAGAACGTTTTCTAAAATTTTGTAGTAGTTATTCACATTTAAATATGACATATTTTCTGCACAGTTGGTCCATCTCAAGATGAATTAATATAAAAAATAACTTGATTTGAATAATGGTGTCTTTAATTTTTGGTACTTTGGGTGTGTGTATAATGTAGTCTCATTATGACGTGTAAACAAAAAATTGAAAGAGATCCATTTAAACCAGAAGAATGTTAGAACAACTTAAGTGTTTTACTTTCTGACGTGTGTGGAAGACAACCGATAATCTCCAGAAAACTTATTTTTTTATTACTCTTATTGGGCAAAGCAGATTTTATACGTCTACTTAATGTCGATAGTTTATCTGACGTATACCAACTACTGTTTTTAAATTGTAAACGCGTAAGCAACAAGATTATTATAACTCGTTTTTAAACTGGTAGTTCTTTACTTTACACCCAAATTACACTAAACCGATTCTTTTCATATACCTACGTTTATGTCGCAGTCTGATGTCAAAAAATCCGTCAGTTTGCAAACTGACTAAATCAGTTTGTCAACTGACGAGCTTACGTTTTTAAAACGGTTTTAAATATAGATTGTTTTTACAATTGGACTGACATTTTCAGTCAGTTTGTAAACCGCGAGCAACGCTTCCGACGGATAATATGAAGATAATAGAATTTGTCTTTTTAGTCATTTTCTAAAAGAAACACAACTATTGTTTTTTTTTTTTAGTCACTGAACTTAATGATTGGTTTGAATGTTGTTAACATACTGTTCACTTTTTATTTAAACTTAAATAAACAAAATACATAAATTATAAGTACCTAGGTATAACAAAAAATCATATCAAATTCTAAAAACCGTACATAAGAAAACGACAGTTAAAAATACAAATAAAAACTTTTTTTTCGAAAACATAAAGTTGGATTATATATTAATTACTTATTGCAGCAAGGGCCGCTTAAATGGCACCTGCTATTGCATTTTAGAAATGCTTTAAAACAAAAGCACCTCTTTTGTATTGCACTGGTTTTTGTTCGGTCGACACGCACATTTTTTAAAACCTTGTCCCCAAATTTGGACAAATTTTGACACTGCTTCCCTTAATGTTATAATATTGTCTGACGGAACATTGAAATCTTCTGAATTAATTTCTGTATTTGGGATTATTTCATCCCTCGAAAACCATCGGTTTAAAATACCATTTTCAGTACCTATTTGGTACACACCATTTTTGGATATCAATAACGATGGCCAATATATTTTGGGATCTAGAGGGCTACTGATCAACTTTGGGAACGTTTACAGAGATGCGATCCCCAATATTTATATCTTTTAGTTTTTCTCTTGTAACCTGCAACATTTTTCTGCTGCTCTTTTTTTGCCCATTACAGGAATTCAACCTTTCCAAATGAATGATCTTTTCTTGGGAACATAGTATACACTTTGTATTTATTGAACACTCTGAGCAGTTTACTAATTCTACTGGAATATTAGCAATGTCAATGTTCTCAATATCCTCCACATGAATATAATCTTCACTTATTTTAATGTTTTCAGTGGCAGACATCAAATTTTCAGCAGTTTCATTATCATAGTATTGGTTGACAATTTCATTCTCATTTGTTTGATTACTATTTGCTTCGAAGCGTAATCTTTTCTAATTCTTCCTCAGTTGTGATATTTTGTAAAATTTCAGACGGTAAATCTGTGGAATTAAGCCCAACTTGAAAATCTACCCCAAACAGAGCTTTGTATGGCGATCTACCAATTGTTCTATGGAAGGATGAATTTTTATGCCATTGTACATAATAGCAACCAAGCGACCAGTTTTGGGAATCATTATCTTGAAGCCAAGATCGTAACATGTTTTCCACATCTTGGTTACTTCTCTCTACGCTACCTTGACTTTGGGGATGCCGAGGACGACCATTTACAATCTTACAAGCTGACCAATTGGACGACATTTCTTTAATAATTACGTTCACAAATTCGCGTCCATTGTCGCTTTGTAATATTTTGGGTGCACCGAATTCTAAAAATATTTTTAATAATTCAGCTGCCACTTCTTCTGCACGTTTTGATTTAAGAGGCCTTAGATGCACAAATTTAGTGAGGTGATCTTGATAATTTAGTAACCACTTATATTCACCGTCAGGCGTTGATTGAAAATCGATCAAGTCGACCTGGCCGCGGTGGTTCCATCCTTTACTTAAAATTGGTTTAACTACAATTCCTTTCTTTATTTGACTTTTCTTTCCGCACAGCGTTTACAACATTTCACAAATACGTCCACAGCAGCCCGAGAAATGTAGAATTTAGATTTTAAGTATGCAGTCATTTTGTCTCTACCCCCATGACCCGTGGATATGTGACACTCTAACAGTTTTCCATGAAAATCTTCTATCGGAATAACAAAAATAATTGGATCAGATTCATGTTTCCTTTTCTTTATAATTTTTTTTATACCACCTATTTCAGCGATGTCGTATAAATTATCATAATAATATTGTTCATTAGTTTTCTTTCTAGTTGCAATCCGCCCTTCCATTATAATGTTTATGACATCTTGTATTTTTTTAGTTGACCATGGTTTTTTTGTCTTCTTATCTAAAAATGCATTCTGTAATTGGTTACATATTTTGAAATAATGATATAGAGTGAGTATGGAGTAAGTATTTCTTTTTATTTTTCATACCGTTTACCCTGACATGATTAAAGTGCATGTTCAAATAAACTAAAAATAAATGTTTAAATAAAACAAAGAAAATAATAAATATTCGGACTTCTGATGCAATTTCTTAAAGCCTATCACAAGTAAAATATTACAGTATGACGCTTTTAATTTTACTTTTTACGATGGGTGATTGCAAAGAAGAAAAAAGTAAATAAAATTTGTCAACTAAAAATGCGTTTGTTTTAATAATAAGAACAATGCCCTTATTTTCCAAACAATTTTAGCATAATCAAAACGTATTAAAATGCAATTAACAAAATATTACAACATACAACTAGAACGGTATAAATGCAAAAGGTTATGTTATTTACCGGAATAATACTTATCGAGTTCTCGATAAAAATATCCTTGTCTACGGGTTGAGATGTATTAGGATTTGTAGGTCCTTCGATGGTTGTTTCCATATTCATTTATAAACAAATTTCGCATAAATGCCACTACCTAATAATGTAGACACAGGTGATTGTTAAAATAAACACTCGGTGTAGAAACGGACTGAATATGGTTCAGGCAGAATGTAAAACGTTAACAAGATTTGATAATGCAGCGGATGCGTTACTGCGGTTTACAAACTGACTGAAAATTTCAGTCCAATTGTAAAACAATCTGTATTTTAAAACCGTTTTAGAAAACGTCTGTCAGTTGACAACTGACTAGTCAGTTTGCAAACTGACGGATTTTGGCATCTGACTGCGACATATACATCGCTACTATTGTTACATATTGGATTAAAAAAGCCAAACGTCTGTACTCTAATCCTATCGCTACAAAGTACCTTAAGAAATACTTTGGCGTTTAGTTTACAAGAAATTCTAAAGTACATATGGAAAAGCAACTTGGAATTGATCGGAAAGCAATAAAGTGACTGATCTATTTTATTGTCTTCAATGGAGCATCTTTGATTATTCCTCTAGTTTTATTACATTTTGCAAATTAGCTTTTCTACAGCAACAATGCTCGATCTCCTTCATTTCTTCCTTTTATATGTAAATCAAACTTAATACAATTACAACAATAAAAACATCGTTAGTTATTCAGCATCCGTCTTATTAACCGCGTCTCTGTTTTTATGAAGATTGATTTCCTTCTTTAACAATCGTTAATTTGGAAACGTAGGAAAAGATGAGTGCGCTAAATATGAAAACCAATCACAAATGTTATTTCTTTAACTCGCTGACCGAGAACAAGCCAAAACTTATTGAAATATCTCGCTTCATTACACAACTAAGTTAATAAAACCTTATTACTTCTTTCACAAGTTTCTCATGTACTAAAGTTATACAATTGACTTTCGTATAAACACAAATTTATAAAAATGGAATCCGGTTAAATCTTAAATTGCATAAGGACTTACTAGTTTAAATCTATTACATTTAAAAGTGACTTTTTAAATCTTGTAAAAAAAGTAATAGTTTAAAAACGGGCTTATTACAAATCTCTTTAATCAGGATGAATCTTCCGGACCGATATAAGAGAGCAGATGGTTTCAAATATAGCAGTCTACATTAAATGGTTAGATTTTCAATATTGAGTAACGTTGTACTAAAGGCTAATCCCAGATAATCTCTCAGAAAAAAACCGACATTGTTGCCAACTTAAAGAGGATGGCATAAGCGCTGTTACACGCAGCAGGGTTCGAGTAACACTCAATCTGACAGTTATTGTAGGGGTTTTAGGGACAATCCAAAATGCAGCTTGTTAAAAGTTAATGTTTTGAGTTACATTACACGAATGCTTGTAACTTAAAAGTTACAATATTTTTGTTACAACAATTTGAATAATATAATTGTGGATTAACCAAATATAGACAATTGCATAATTTATATTTTAAAATAATTTAGTTGTTGAATATAAACCACATAGGAAAATAACTGTTAACTTGGTACTTTCACGAACATGTGTCTAAGACGTTTGATGACCACATAATTAATCATTAATTATCATGGAGTAATTTATGAACGCATTTACATTAATTAACAAAGTTCCATAAGATTCAATTTGTTTAGCACCATAATAAAATCATTCTATTAATTTTATTGTAAATGGGTGTACTATAAGTACTTGCGTTCTAATTGAATTTAATGTTTAAAGTATTAATTATATTGTTCAATATAAGATAGTAAATTTTAATAAAATGGCAAGAAACGGTGAGTAGTTTATGGTGTCTTATTTTAATTAGCAATAAGCAAACAATGAATATGAGTAACACCGACTTTTACACATAGAAATCAGCTAATAGATTTCGACAAATAGTTTAGTGCGCCATCTAGCGTCACAACCTTAATGTAGCACGTTCGTTCTCTTTCTAATGACATATTCACGAGCTGTTTATTGTTCCGTGATTTGCATCTCGGATGATGAAGTTGATGAGATGATGTTGATTGTTGCATTAAATCACTTCAAAGCGATGATCTGTTCCTTCTTACTGAACGCAAGCAAAGAGAGTTTGTTATCGTGATTTTATTGTTCATTTTGATTTTAAAATGTTGAAACAATTGCTAACATTTGTGTTTGTGTTTTGATAGCAGCACGGTCACGTTCTCCATTATACACTCACCAGGTCATGGGCAGGATTAATTTTAAATGTGTGCAATTTTTTTCATTAAACCGTGTTCATCAAAACAAAAAAATTTTGGTTAAAATTGTTTTATCTAAAAAGTGGTAAAATTAGAAAATAGGACGAACTTCAAAAGAGTTTATAATCAGCTTATTTTGAACCATTGAGTAACCGATTAAATCACTTGAAACAAATTTCAAAAATTTGGGACCTGGACATTTCGTCGAATGGACACAACGCCCAATGGAGACAACTTCGATGCAACGTAAAAACAAATTGTTTGATACATCGCTGAAATTGGATATACCGCCGAAATCACCTGTTGGACAAAATGCCAAAAATGAAGAAAACAGCGAATAGATTGGAATTCGGACGTCAAATCCAAAATCGCAACTCTTTAAAACGACTTTACCTGTCCGATACTTTGTCTAACGTGGACACAATGTCAAAAAACAAAAAAATGAATCTACATAAATCGGAATTCGGGGATCAAACCAGAAATTTTATTTTTTTTTAAATTGAAGACACCAAAACTTCTCAATTAACATGCCGTCAAATATATAGTTTCAGTATTGGTTTATATAATGGTCTGATTATTTTTAAGATTATAACCATACTTCCAGATTTGTATCAACCGTCGTTGTCAAATATCATTTAGTGAAATTTGAGATGTAATTACTAGATTTATGAAAAGAAATAACTTACACTATCTAGTGTTTTTACCATTATTTGTTTTATTGAAATAATAAGAACACCTAAATCCTTATATATAATATTTAATCTTTTAATTAAATATTATACAGGGTGTCTAGAAACTCTCCTGACAAACGAAGACCCGAGATTCCTCAGATAAGTTTAAGACAATTTAACCCAATTCACCTAGTCCGAAAATGCTTTCTAAGGGGGCTAGAGCTCTTTGAAGATGGCGCCTGGTAAAGTAAATAATTAAAAGATAAACTTCGCGAACTGACAACAATTTGACAATGAAAAACGTGGGTTTTTACTTTTGTTGGCAGTTCAGAGCCAACTAAGTGTAAAAATATAAATTTAACTTTAATGACAAAAAAAAACAAAAATTTCAAACCCATTTTTCCCGAAAACGGTGTATCTAATTAGACTTAACTAAAAGTACCTTAGTACTAGAATACCTGAAAATTTAATAATCTAGTGTCACAAATGCTTAAAAGTCCAAAGACAAAAAAGTTATCCGTTAAAATAACCGTTGACCTACCCAAAACTGACGCCTATGACCGCTACTAGAAATTCGTAATTGATGGAATCGATTCATCTCTAAAGGCTAAATAAGCATACCCGTTTTATTTTTTCTAAGTAGAAGCGTTCTAGAGGTATTTAAAAAAACTATTTACAACCGTCATCTTCAAATAGCTCTAACTCCCTTAGAAAGTATTTTCGGACTAGGTGAATTGGGTTAAATTGTCTTAAAATTATCTGAGGAATCTCCGGTCTTGGTTTGTCAGGAGAGTTTTTGGACACCCTGTATAAGGGGAGAGGTACTTATTACTTCAATTAAACAAAATCCTTATGCACTCGAAAAACTGATAATTATATGTTTTGTTATTAAAAATTTAGAACTCATTGGATTTAAAGTAAGATCTGCACATTTTGGTACATGCGTTTCATTTTCTACTAGAGTTTATATTCGTTATAATAACTTTAAATTTACAATTGAATATAGACTGTTTCTTAACTAATTTTTTTTGTACTTAACTAGGTCAATATCAATAATAGCGATCGGATAGTTGTCCGCTGAAATTGTACTAATAGTAGATGTATGGCAGTATTTCATTTTATTTAGATGCCCAAATATACTTTGCTTGAACATATACAATGTTTGCGTTAAAAAGTTGTTTCAATTCCGCCCCATATTTCCTGTAGACTTCATCCGCCAAAAATTTGTTTTTTTAGTAAATTAAAAATGGCTTGCCAAAAATGTGACAAGTGCATCAAATCCAAGCAAAATAAAAAAATCTTGCAAAAACGATATCCCAAAATTATTCAGTATTTTCGGTTTTTATTTCATTACTCGTCAACCAGAAGATCTAAACAGGCAAATGTTTGGTTAAATGCTAAAGGCACCGTAACTGATATGTGTGAAATAATTAGGTTCATTGCTATATATTGTGGATGTCAACTTCACGGAAACTTGGCAGAACTTTTTTGACGCACCTCACTGGATAAATTAGTATTTTTTCCGATATGTTTCGTCTTTTTTACTAAACTTTGTTCTGCTTAAATTTTTTGATATGTTGCTTAGTTTTCGAGATATTCCACAACATTCCGGACACAGTACAGACTATCATGGAAAAGGCAAAATGACACTGAAAATTGACATGTTTTCAATGGCAAGAACCATGATCATTTAATAATAAAAATACATTTTTTAAACCGGCAACAACAGACCCACAATAAGTGCTCAAAACGCATTTATCCAACCTCAATACATTTATGGCACTAATAAATCAATGTTCACTCATGAAATTTATAACTTGGACACCACAATTTCTGTAAACAAAAGTTTGCACATTGTGAAGCGGGCTTAAGGGTATCATTTACAATTCTAACAGCAGGTAGTCTCAGCAGGGGTTATCTTATAGAAGGACTGTAGAATGAATCATTACACTAAGCACGTTTTAGAAAATAGGTAATTTACGTTGCTTACTTAATTTTTTTCTTTAAAGAATATATTTGAAGGTATCGCTAATTAAACACCATAGCTCGATTAATTATCGAATCAAAATTTTGTTTAGGAAATGTTTACAAAATAAAATTAGAAATAATTTTGATTTAAAAACGTCTACAAGCAATAACTTTTAAATTAAATCAAAAACTAAACATGGTTATTTGGGTTGACTGATTATTACTTATTTTTAAATAAATCTAACCTACTAATTATTGTAAGTTATTAAAAAAATCATTAAACTCTCTATTCATAATATTTAGTCCTTACAAAATGTATATTTTATGACGTTTCATTTTTTTCTGTAGTTAATATAAAAGTGAAAATAAAAACTAAGGCAATTCTTATTGTCAACGTATATATTTAGTTTTTGACAAGAATTTATTACATAATTATAATTAAGATACCAAGTTATAGTTTAAAATTAAATGAAAACTTTTTTTTTAAATAAAGGTATTACTATATAAATAAATATAAGAAATCAATAATGGGTGTGACCTCCATTATTATTGATACATTCTTGGAGGCGTCTGCTCATTGACGCTATCAAGGTATCAATATAATTAATATTAATCGTTTCCCATGCGGTATCAATGGCTGCAATTAGTGCATTACGGTTTACTGGTATAAAATTTGGCCCTTGTTGTCTTCGGATAACAGCAAGTATTCGAGCCCAAACATTTTCGATAATGTTAAAATCTGGGCTTTTGCTGGCCAGGGTAACAGCTCCAAGTTATTTTCTCGTATCCAATTGCGCACAACCCGCGAAGTATGAATAGGGGCGTTGTCCTTTAACAACAAAATACATTATGAAAATGTTAATTCAACAGATCCCGAACTATTTTTGGAGAAAGTATAGTGAAATAAGAATACTTACTTGTTGGAAAATATAATCTTCGTCTGGATAAAAACACTTCGACTGAAGGTTTCATAATAGTTTCCAAAATATCTAAATACGCAGCAGAATCAAGACGTCCATCGATAGCCCAACAAACTCCTGGACCCCGCGCTAACCCAACCCCACACATTCACAAAAAATAACCACTTCGTTTTTTAGGACATATGTGATTATTTTCGTAACGAGTTCCTTCCATTCTAAAAACTTTTAGTGGTCCATCGTTGCGGCTATTGAACGTTTTTTCGTCGCTAAAAATCACTCGATTCCAAAATTCCAAAGGTTCGTTCACATATCGCCTTGCAAATTCCAGACGACGTCTCATATTTTCGTCACTGAGAACTTCTTTCGCAGCAGCATTATACTTCTTTATTCCCATCTCCTTTAATCTTTTGTGCAGTTATACGGCATCCGGGAAAATGTGTATCTGCTATAGCCCTGGAGTATGTAGCAAATGGTTGTTCTGTTACGTAATGAAACAACTCGAGATCTTGAGCACGTGTAGATACTTTAGGTCTACCACTTCCGATGGCTCTTTCCAAAGTGTGTTCAAGATTCCATTTTACTCGGTAATGCCCTACGGTGCTTTTTGGTATATCTAACATACGTGAAATTTCACGCACGCTACGGCCCGCCGCTAATTCCGAAACAATCCGCGCTTTCAAATCAGCACCGAGATGAGGTGGCATTTTCACAACACTTGAAATTTTAAACTAAAATGGAATTTACATTTCTTACTTTATTTATTGGTTCACACTACCCTTCTCAAACAGTAGGTAATTGTTTATTTATTACATACTTCTAATGACCAATGTAACAACCCTTAGAGCAATATGACTCAAAGGAAGTAAATTAAACAAGCAAGGATATTCTATTGTTATTGAAACTTATTCATAAAGTAAAAGCCATTTCCTTATAATGCTAATGGACAGGATTTTCTTTTAAGTATTAAGATTACAATAGAGGACTTATAAACTTTCGAAAATATCTAATTATAAATATTTACACTGCAATTGCGCTTTTTCCTTAATAATTTCTTAGCAATAACATACACGTTCTTGGTTTTAAGTTGTCATAAATTTGATATGATATAAATTTGTGTTTCTAATATTACATCACAAACTAATCTTTATTCGCCAAAAATTGTTGCTTAAGTTGTAAAGCTTCGTACACACCTGAACAACAAACCGAGCAACAAACATAACAACGAACCGAAAGTCAAACAGAACGACAAACGATCTTTTATGATTTCCACAATCCGAACAACAAACGGAACGTTTGTGCTGTTCCATAATTATTTTCAGTAGTTTTCAGTTCATATATATTTATTATTGAGAAGAGAAAATTGCGGAAAACAAGAAGATAGTGCCAACCAAATTTTTACGCACAAAGAAGAGTAAAAATTATAATTTACTTCCTTTTTTTTATTTTGGAAATTTCCCGCCCAAATGATGCTAATAGGGACATCATTTTTTTCTTGCATTCTTAAACACTGATTAATTTAAAACATTTTTCTTCTGTCAACTCCATAATATTACCTAAAACACAACAAACCCACAAAAGGGAGGACAAAAATAAATAATTTAATTCTCCCGCATAAGTTTGTTCGCCGTTTTGTTTAGATTCGTCCAAACCTGCAAACGCATTCGCGCGCATTTTCTTTGATGTCGGAGAAAAACCGACAAGTTGCGGGAACGCCGCAAACCGTTCGTGGAACAATCAGGACTTGCGAATCTGTTCTAAAATTCGTACGTAGCACCGTCCAAATTAATGTTCCGATTGCCGTTCGGTTCGTTGTTCTGTTTGTTCCTCGGTTTGTTGTTCAGGTGTGTACGAAGCTTTACAATAAGCATATTAATATGAACTATATCTTATGAAAGGAGAGTTATGTAACTATAATTAACGACTTAACGTTACGTTAGTAGATTCCATTTACTATTTACACATATTTTCTTGGAACATTCGATATCGAAGTTCAGTTCCGTACGTCGGACGGTCAACATTTACTACCTTATCACTGCGTATTTGAAAGACGTTCGACGTTTAGAATATACAGTTATCAATAATAATTTTCCGTTATTGAATTATTTTGTGTTAATATAAATAACAAATAAATATAATCATGTCTGCTATCTGTGGTGTTTGCAACGTACAATGCAATAATGACGGTAACGAGATTAAATGTACAGGTGGGTGCGATGTCATGTTTCATATCAATTGCATCAAATATGATAAAGAAGGGAAAAAGACTAGGTCTTTTAAAGATTGAAATGTATGAATGCAGAGATTCACTTAAAATGAAATCTGCTATACTAAATGTTCCCACAGAGTTAACCAAAGAAATATTGATCTCAATCATGAATGAATACGCAAGAGATATGATGTCAGAATTAGGAACTTTTCGCAAAGAAATGGCTGAGCTTGCGAAATCCGTTGAATTTGTGTCCAACAAAATCGATGATTCTAATAAGATAAATAAGGAGATTAAAACTGAAATTAAGGAAATGAGAAAAGAAATGCATGACCTTCAAAATAAAAACACCAGTCTGACTAAGGAGCTACAAGATGTTAAAGAAAGATTAAGAACAATGGAACAGCATACACGCAAAAATAATATAGAAATTAGTGGTATCCCCGCAACAATTAACGAAGATATGCCCGCAATATTAAATGATGTCGGATCTGCGTTGGGCATAGGTGACTTTAATTTTACGCAAAACGTAGTCGATGCTCACCGTGTACCCTCCTTCAATAAGCAACGCTCTCCCTCAATTATTGTACATTTCTATAAAAAGTCGAACAAAGATGATTGGTTAAAGATGTATAAAGAGAAGAAGAACTTGTCTGCTAAGCAGGTAAACCAGACCTTTCCCGAACAAAGAGTGTATATAAATGAACATCTCTCGCCAGCAAATAAAGAATTTCTAGCAGCATTAAAACAGAAATGCAAGGAGGTGGGATTCACTTTTGTATGGTGCAGGGACGGAAAATTCTTCAGCAAGAAAAATCAAGGAGATAAATGTGTAAAAGTGAACACCTGGGAAGACATTGGGAATCTGAAGTAATGTTCTGGTGTTAATATATGTATCAGGTAAAATTATTACTTAACTCACACGGCTATAAATCGAATTCACTTAGAATATTGAATAATTCTTAAATAAAAATAAAGTAACTTTCGCATAAGATTTGATAACCTTACAATGCAGACTAATTTTAATTCTAACTACAATACATTTTTCTGTCCCCCGAAAAATCCTAAATGTTTCAATTTGTTATACACAAATATTAGAAGTTTAAGATCTAATTTTAATAGTTTCTTATCTGAAATTAACCAAACACTCACGAACCTACAGTTTATAGTTTTAAGCGAAATCTGGATTGGTAATGATGAAGTAAGATTATACAATATCCCAGGATATAATCTTTTACTCATTGCAATGATAGTTATAGAAGTGGTGGCGTTTTATGTTATGTGGAAAATAGTATCGCTAGTAACCAGATTGAAATAAATATTCAATCTGCTGATATATTGTTGTTAAAAATTAGAATAGGTGATTTAGTTTTTAAATTATGCTGTATATACAGATTACACGAACACACAATAAATCTCTTTATTAATGAATTGGCAGAAATTTTAAAAGACATAAACGGTAATCTAATATTGATAGGTGACATTAATTTAAATTTATTAACGAACTGTACTAGTACCCAAAATTATATCAACTTACTCAACAATCAGGGATTAATTTCAATGGTAAATTTGCCGACTCGAAAAAAATCTTGTATTGATCACATTTTTATTAGAAGTCGAATTGTAAATAAATTTAAAACGGATGTATTTGATGTTGGTCTTACTGATCATTGCATGATAGGGTTAATATATGAATGTGATAGTAGATCAAATAGAATACAGGATGAATTAAAAATACTCCCAAATAAATATATTACAGATTATGATTTAATAAAGAGCAAACTGAGCAATGTAAACTGGAATTTGTGTTATTCAGCTAAAAATGTAAATGAGAGTTTTAATTTATTCCACAACATCCTAAATGATGCAGTAAATTCAAGTAAAATTTTAGTTCCTAGAACATCCAAAGTAGACAAGTGTAAACTAATTAGTCCTTGGATTACACGCAGTCTAATAATTAGAATTGAAAAAAGGGTAAATTATACTCGATTTTCATCAATATTATGATAAATACTGTAAAACGCTAAAGAACGACATTGACCGTACCAAATTAAACTATTACCAAAATCGTCTAGTTAATTGTAAAAATGATGCGGCTGAGCAATGGAAAATTATAAATAATCTAACAGGAAATAATACAATCAGAATAGTGAAGAAGGTAACGTTAGCAAATGGCGCCACAATTGACAAACCAATCGATGTTGCGGAGGCTATAAACAATTACTTTATCACTGCTCAATCAGTACCTTATCAAAACCAAACTTTCTTGTCCGGCGATAGCAATGTAACAAGCACTATGAGTAAAAAGCCGCCTCACTCACTTTTTTTTTAACTGACGATAACGAAGTTTTATCAACAATATTGCAGCTAAAAAACAAATGTTCTACTGGGTTTGATTCTTTTAATGTTAAACTTGTTAAAGAAATCGCACAAACCATTGTTCCGGTACTTACATTTATAATTAACTTTAGCTTAAATTCAGGGACATTCCCGGAAAAACTTAAATTGAGTATTGTCGTACCCATACTTAAAAAGGGTCAATCTACAGCTTTAGATAATTTAAGACCCATTAGTTTATTGTCTGTATTCTCTAAGATTTTTGAAAAAATTGTTAAAGTACGACTTACTAATTATATTGATAAACTTGCCCTTATTAATAAATTCCAATATGGTTTTAGACAAGGTCGATCAACAGAAGATGCCTTAATCTATGCTACAAATAAAATTTGCAATAGTATAAATGAAGGTAATAAATCTACAGGACTATTTATAGATTTCAAAAAAGCATTTGATTTGGTCAATCATGAAATTATACTGGACAAATTATTTTCATATGGCATTAGAGGCGTAACTCTAAATTGGTTCAAAAGCTTTTAACAAATAGATACCAACAAGTACGAGTGGAAAATCAGTTAAGTTCACCACTGCCGGTTGTTTCAGGCGTCCCACAAGGATCAGTTATTTCGGCAACGTTATTTACACTTTTTATAAATGATTTACTTAACCAAACGTTTTGTGGCGAAATTAGTGCTTTTGCAGACGACATTGCACTATTTTATTCGCAAAAAGATACAAACATTCTATATAAACACATAAGTAGCGACTTGATAACTCTTAGCAGGTGGTGCTTGATCAACCAAATGCAGATTAACGTAAATAAAACCAAATACATCAATTTTGGACACATGTCGTTTCACTTCACTGAACCACTTATATATCATGGAGTAAATTGCTCGATAAATGATTGTAATTGCCAAAGTATCCAACAAGTAAACAATTTCAAGTATCTTGGAGTAATATTAGATGAGAAACTGAACTGGACCGAACATATTAATACATTACACAACAAACTAAGAAGTTCAATTAGAATGTTCTACTTCCTAAGAAACATATGTGAGACGAGTCTATTAAAGAATATTTATTGTGCTTTAATCCAATCAAGACTACAGTATGGCATAATATGTTGGGGTAACACGTTCAAATTAATAATAAATTGATTGAGAATAACGCAAAATCATATTGTAAGAATAATTCTAAGGAAAAGAATAAGAGAAAGTAGTTTTCCGCTATTCTATCATTTGAAAATCCTACCAATCAAACATCTCTATGTTTTTAAAGTTTTGCGAACATTCTATCTAAGAAGCGGAAATAGGAATACGTCTGAATTAATGTATAGCAGCAGACACATGGCACGTAAAATATTTAGATTACCGAAAGTAAATAAAGAAATTTTTAGACAGTCATTCCATTATGTAGGACCAAAGTTATTCAATAATATACCGCTTCAGATAAAACAAGTCAATACAATCAAAGAATTTTGCGTCAAACTGAAATCATGGTTATATGAGAATCCTGAGTTAAGTTTTCTTTTGTGTAATTAATTGGGTAAACAATAAAGTAATAGTAAATTTATATATATAAATAAATAAATAAATATATAATAAATTGGTATTCTGTTTTACAATTCTGATGAAGATGTATTAAATTAAGTTGGTTGTTTCCGTAGGTTGTTTCTGATTGAAATTTCTGATTCATTTATATATATATATATATATATACTATATACATACAAATATATATATAATAAATAAGTATACTATAATTATAATGTATCCTAGAGTAATATTAAGTAATTTTAATTTTTATTATTACATTTTATGGTAAGCAAAAATATCATGTTCTTTTGTTTCATTATGAGGTCAAAATTTACCACCACGGATAGTGGCATGATAGACTGACACTGATAATGGAATCGAAAATAAATAAGGACTGAACCTGTGTATTTTGTATTGTTTAACTTTTGTTTTCCAGCTAACCTCACTACTGGAATTTGGTTAGCTCTATTTCCTAAGACATTATTATATAATTGTTGTATTTGATTAGAATGGAGAAATATATTATTATTATTATTATTATTATTATTATTATTATTATTATTATTATTAATTAACTATCGGGATATGATGACCCTATACTTCGCAGGTGGTGGGCAACTGGATACAAGCAAATAACTTGGAGCTGTTACCCTGGCCAGCAAAAAGCCCAGATTTTAACATTATCGAAAATGTTTGGGCTCGAATACTTGCTGCTATCCGAAGACAACAAGGCCCAAATTTTATACCAGCAAACCGTAATTCACTAATTGCATCCATTGATACCGCATGGGAATATATTGATACCTTGATAGCGTTAATGAGCAGACGCCCCCAAGAATGTATCAATAATCAATGTCACACCCATTATTGATTTCTTATATTTATTTATATTGTGATGTGTATGATATTTTGGTTAAAGTAAAATTCTAGGTATGTAAATTTTATTTGTTTTATTGTACAATAACCAACTATTAATGGCGCTCGATACTGCTCTTTTCATAGTTTTTGGATTGAATGCATTGACTTCAATCGATTGACTTTTATCCCTTACCGTGACGCACAAATATTAATATGTTTGGCGTCGATGAGCGCGAATAAGAATTTAAAAATAATAAAGCAAAAATTGCTTATATTTATTTATATAGTAATACCTTTATTTAAAAAAAACGTTTTCATTTAATTTTAAACTATAACTTGGTATCTTAATTATAATTATGTAATAAATTCTTGTCAAAAAACTAAATATATACGTTGACAATAAGAATTGCCTTAGTTTTTATTTTCACTTTTTATATTAACTACAGAAAAAAATGAAACGTCATAAAATATACATTTTGTAAGGACTAAATATTATGAATAGAGAGTTTAATGATTTTTTTAATAACTTACAATAATTAGTAGGTTAGATTTATTTAAAAATAAGTAATAATCAGTCAACCCAAATAACCATGTTTAGTTTTTGATTTAATTTAAAAGTTATTGCTTGTAGACGTTTTTTAAATCAAAATTATTTCTAATTTTATTTTGTAAACATTTCCTAAACAAAATTTTGATTCGATAATTAATCGAGCTATGGTGTTTAATTAGCGATACCTTCAAATATATTCTTTAAAGAAAAAATTAAGTAAGCAACGTAAATTACCTATTTTCTAAAACGTGCTTAGTGTAATGATTCATTCTACAGTCCTTCTATAAGATAACCCCTGCTGAGACTACCTGCTGTTAGAATTGTAAATGATACCCTTAAGCCCTTCACAATGTGCAAACTTTTGTTTACAGAAATTGTGGTGTCCAAGTTTTAAATTTCATGAGTACTAACTGTTACGGTTTTATTTTCCAAATGTAGGAAGTATGTCAGGGAGCCGTCTTAAAACGTGTGTTGCAGTAGTATGTTGCGACGAAAGTCGTATTTGGCGCGCATTTTACTAATTTTCTATTAGTGGAAAAGTAAATTAGACTGGATTTTCTAGACGTACAGCGGACATCTTTTCTTTTCGTTTCGTGCACGCGGGTGTTTTAGCATACTTTTGAAGTGAAATTTTTCACCAAAAATTATTTAATGTGGGTTTCAAGATTTCCAATTCAAATTGGTGTTTAGGTTTAATCCGGCTAAATTCACCCACGTTGCGCTTGACCTTATGTTCTCGTTGTGTATTATTTTTTGGATAACTCTTGAGGGTGCTGGAGTAGCTGATTAAAACCTTCCTATCAAGTAAAGACAACACCACGGTTTTGCATTAATTAAGCTGCAGACGACCGGTTGATATTACGTCTACAGGGGTTGGTTATGCTGGCATAACTTTATCGAGGAGTCAATCGCCTTCTGTTCTTCTTCGCACACCTTCCCTAAGAGGAATCCTGGAACTATCTAACTTCCTGAACTGTCGATACCGTCGCTAGCAAAACACTCTTCATTCTCGGAAATTACATTCTACAGATTACAGCTAAGTTTTAGTATTTAAGTCACTTATTCATAATAATAATGCGTATGAAGCTCAAGTACATATGACATAGAACGGCTTGATCTCTAATATTTAAGTAAATTTATTCGTTGTACTCCTCAACCGAACGTTTGTTTTAATCAGCTCAATAGGGGCTGGGGCGCTTTATTTAGAGCGGTTGTCGCGGACACAAAAGGCCTTTTGGGTTTGCGGGAGATACTTATCCTTTAATCTTAAGTTAAGTTTAGTGTAAATATCCGTGTGTAAGTGATATGTGTACATGCAGAGCCTTAATAGCAGCCAATCCTCAATTAGAATGATAATTTTTAAACGAGTATAACTAAAGCTTACCTGAAATTCGACACATTAATTGCGAGCCTTATTTACTGCACATGCTAAAGCACATAATTATATGCGACAGTCTCTCTATTTCTGTCACATTCTCTTAATATTTTTAAGATTTGTTTGTTGTATTGAATTGTCTGTCTTCTTCTCTGGTTTGTGTTCGATTTGGCGTATTAGATTTTAAGTAAAACCTGTTGATCTCTCCTGTTGGTCGGTTTTATTTCTTTTTTTATTCAGCAGGTGGCGCCTTGTTAGACCAGCAGTCTATTTTTTTATAGTTTTCAGAGACCTACGCAACTCTCCGACAAAGCAGGACGCTGCTGATCTGACTACTGTAAATTCTGTATCCTTCACGAACTTAGTGCGCTACATCAAGTCGATTCCTCTTTAGTTTTTTTCCCTTAGGTTGTTTCCGTTAGTACCGTCGCTTCGCTTTTATTATTTTTAAACAACAACCGTTACAAACCGCTGCTCCAATTGTAATAGGATCATTTCTTGAGGTGTTATAGGTGCTATGTCAATTTTTTTAGGGCTTGTGTTTGTTGAGGTAGTTTGAAACAAAATGAGTTATTCAAACAATAAGTTTTATGACATTTAGTGTCGACTCGTGTTAGTGATCACGTACTAAATGTTTTTGTATTAAGCAACTTTGTCGACAGGTATAAAAACAGTTACATAAGTCGATTCTTCGATAATTATACCCAACATAAGTGTTAGCAAAAATAAAATCTTAATCGCCTGCTGTAAATTCGTAAGAGGTTGCACAAAAGCAAACAAACACTGAGAATCACTCGACAGCTGTTTTGTTCTTTTAGGACTCTTCAGGAGGAGAGAAACTCGAGTGTAAGTTTACTATTGCAGCAAATGCGTGCTGTCTACTTATATTCTCTACTGAGGGGACATAATATTAAAATTATAAGTTTTGTGACATCTAGTGTTGACTCGTGTTAGCAATCACGTACGCAAATGGTTCGCATTAAGCAACATTGTCGACAGGTATGTTAAAGCAGTGTTTGTTTGTTATTATACAACCTCTTGCAAACTTACAGCAGGCGATTCGAGATTTTTATTTTGCTAACACTTATGTTGACTATAATTATTAAAAGATCGACTTGCTTTTACATACCTGTCGACAAAGTTGCTTAATGCGAAAAATCAATTATATTAATATAGATGAGATATCGCCCGGAATGAAACGATTGCTTGTTGAATGTTGACGAAATATGTTTGAATGGTTTACAAAAGTATTTTAAAATCTTAAATTGACATTACCTAGTTTCAGTGGACATATTATACCTGATGTTATCAAATAAACAAATGAATCCAGAAATACTAGAGAAACACCTGCATGTTTATGTGAGATCTTTCTTTAATTAAAAAACTTTACTTTGTAAAGGTTAAGTAATTATATTCTTTGAACTCTAAATTTATTTTTGAAGCGATCCCAAGAACAAAAATAAGTTCTGTTTTACCCTGTACACAATCAACTTTTATTTAATAATTTTCAATTGGGTAGCGATGTTATAAATAAGTGATGGCGACATATTATCGTAAATGTTTATAGCCTGACAAATCAATTTATATGTAAACCATTTTATTATTATTAAAAAACGCGAGCTACTAACTTCAAAGTTGTTATTAATAATAAAAATATAGTTCGTAAATTCGTCAAAGTATTGACAATTAGACACATAACTTACATTAAATTGAATTGATATATTAAGTTGCCGTTTTTGGTTATTAAAATTTTTGAAAGTTTAACTTAATTTCAACAACCTATATTATTGAATACATTACCAATTTTGGTCATAACTAGTGTATTGTAAAGGTCAAAATTAAGTCGACTTTATTAGTCTTTTTTCAAATTAACAAATGGTTCGGTTCAAAACTAAATAAATACAGGCAAACTATTAATTAATTCTAATTACTTTTCTCCTCCTTTCCTCTAACCATCTTCTTCTTTCCACTACCTTCATCTATTCTGCCTCTCCACCTTTCCCAGGAATGTCATCATGTCTTTTCTTCCCTTCTTAGCTCTTCGCATTCTACCACAGATGTTCTTACCCCTACAATACGTGGTAGTTTTATTTCCCGAAATTCTTAAGCACACCTGTATATTAAAAAAAATCTGACTGTAAGAAAGGTTAACAGCAATTATACTTTGTGGACCATAAAAATGCTCTTATATATTGCAGGTACACGTGCAAGAAAAAAACACTAAAGATGATGATGTTAAGCACACGTACAGGGTGCGTTTTTTTTAATGATTTTAAATCGCGAGTATTCTTACAAGAAGTAAGAGAAAACCTAATGTTGGTGTCCAGTGCCCTTTAGGCATAATATTATATCTAAAAGAAAATTCTAAAACGTCTAATCGTTTTTGAGGTATGGGATGCACAATTAGAATCTGATACTAATATGAAATAAATATTATCGTTCAATTTAAAGTTTTTTTTTTTAATACAAACTGTAGTCGGCCGTAACACTGTTAAAAGAAAACTTTGTTAATTTTCAAAAATATTCAATTGAGCATCAATGGTTGAAAATGATATCCAACAATGTCATGGCTAACTGCAATTTGTATTTAAATAAAATACGACTCTATGTTATACCTTAAATTACAGACGATAAAATTATCTATATGAGCAACGGATTCTAATTAATAGTGTCTGAGGAATGTTTACCGTTTTTAGTTTCTCTATAAATAAAGTGTTATTTAAAACTTCTTTTGGAAAACTCAAAATTTTTATTTAATACATAATTTAAAAACGATTTGACGTATCACATTTTGCGTTTGAATTTTAAGTTTATTCTAAAAAGGTTTCAGACAACGGCCCCAGATTGTCTTTATCTTGTATAATAACAGTACTTTCCTTTAAACTACCGGAAAACTCACCCTGTATACATTATGTACTTGAATTCTGATAGTTTTCTACGTTTTCAAATAGGGCATAACACGCAAAGGACATTTGTCATAAACTGAAAATGGAAAACTTGCTCATACATTTTTAATATCAATATCAAGTAATATATTTTTCTAAAAAGAGTTTGATATCAGTTTTAGAGGTGAGCGTGAGGAATCACAAATATCGCAATTTTTTTAAATTTTTAAATTTTATTTTGGTTCTGAAAACCATATACTTTATCACCAGTTTTTCAATTAAAAATATTTGACTGCGGAGATCTGCTGGTTGTAAAATTTACACCTTGTTAAAAGTACACACTCTTTTCTTGAAGTATATTAAACTAGTAGTGTTTAATTTTTTTATTCAATCTATGCTTGTTAAAATCCCAATACCAATTGGAATAACTTCAATCAAATTATTATTACGTACAACAGGTTTACGATCGATATGATTATGTAAGTAAAGGATTAATAACTCGTACTTGTAATATTTAGGTTCAAAATGTAAAGGTTTTGTCAACAAAGTTTTCTGTGATTTGTCAATTTTATGTAACTAAAGGAAAACACTGTATGTTTACATGTACCACATCATCCAGTGTATGCAGTGTAAGGCACGATCGCAAACGGTATAATTTTAATACTGTAAACAACGACATTACTTATACGGATTATTTTATTATAATAAAGTTCATATTTTAATGTATTCCATTAATTTTGTTTCGTAGTTGGAGCTTAAGTTTATAGTGATTATTACTCCTGCTATTTGAAAATATTAAAAATTGATTAGTTCTGAGGAAAATTTGTATATCACCTTTTTTACTGAGGATCATCAATGGTCTGTATAAATTTACATCTTGCTAGTCAATGTTTATTTTAAAAGCATAAAGTGATTGCCATAGAGTCATTCTGATATACCGCACAAGGATGATTTCTAATAAGACAAAACAGTGTTCATGTAGGTGTGCAAAAGATATCTGCTATTTGCTTTATGTTAGTAAAAGTCTGGAACCAATCAGTTAAAATGAAAAATATTGAATATTATCAAAATACGAAATATGTGGGAGAAACTACGTGTTTCCAACTCTAATGGCAAGACAGGTCAGATAACTTAAAAGTTCAACATCTGGATATTGTTATGGTAACAGAAAGTTTATGTAAAACGCATACAATGGGAGAATAACGGATCGTTCCCCTATTAATTAACATAAACCAATTAACTCCGGAAAATTAATAGCAAAATTGCAAAAAAAGTTGGCTAGAATAAACGCAGTTAAAGAAAAGTACCAGTAGATGGCGGTACGATAAGAAAGAAAACTTGCCTAAAATTCGAATGTAAAATGACTAAAATAGTGGGACATGGAATGAAAACTATAAATATGGGCGCAAACCGACGCCAAGATCTCTTAGTATCAGAATTGTTTAAAATAACGACGCCAAAATATAATAAAATTAGAAGGAGAGAATTATATGAGACGTCACAAATAAAAATGAAAAAAAAATAAAAGTTAAAGTAAAGCAAAAATTAAAACAAGTGCCCAAATGAACACAGAAATGTTATAAACTAGTACGAAAACACCAAAAAAATTAAAATTTAATTAAATAAATAAAATCTTAAATTGCAATACACACATGATCAGGTGTGTTTGTGAAAAGTGTAAAATTGAGTGCTGTGCCACGAACTTTCGAGCAATACGTAACTGAACGAAGCACTACTGA